>JAPYYS010001586.1:0-75857 GCA_030522525.1 Campopleginae sp. 14b
TTTTTTTTTTTTTTTTTTTTTTTTTTTTTTTTTTTTCCTTTTTATTCTGCTCTTTTTCGATAAAATAATCGACTCTTCGCTCTTCGACCATGGAGGCTAGATTTAATTAGCGCCAATTGCTCTCGTCGCGCGCTCTCATGGACCCTCTCGCATCGATATATTTCGCACATAAAAGGAAATTCGCTTTTCCGCGTCGCGCGCGTTTTTCACCGCGTGTTATTGCGATAGGTCGCTAAGGAATTGATGCGCGCCGCGTTTTTACGGGCCATCACAATACCGTCATTAGTTTAATTTCGTGGTAGAAAACATGTTGCGCGAGAGCCAGCATTGAACATGCCTGCGCGGCCCGCCGAACGTTTGTACGGTGTATACTTTGTGCGCTTTGCCAATCTTCTTGCTTTTTCCCTTTCTTTCGTACCTCATCCCGCGCCCATACGTATACCAAATAGTTGTCTCTCACTCCGACTCCATCGTTTGTCCATTTTTTCCTCTCTCTCTCACTCCCTCGGTTTTCCCTTCTCCACGAGGCGTCGCGACGCTCGGCACTCGTGTCTCTGACCGCTGTACACGAACGGCGCCGGGTACACGCGAATGAGGCTCCCGAACGACCGGTGCCCTTTCCCCGAGTATTTCACATATTTTACGCTACGTTTTACGGCGGCGCCACCGTACCCGTCGCCCGATCCCCCCCGCCACAGAATATATACGCAGGTGCGCCAGGGCCGTTGCTATTCACGGGTTTAACTAATCGCATCGCTGTCAATTTCCATTTTGCATTATCCTTCTTTTTTTTTTTTCAATTCGATAATCGCCACTGTATATATTAAAAATTTTCATCATCAGATCGGATTATTGTTTTCGAGATTTACCTTTCGCATTTTGATGCGGCCTGCTGAGCTGATTGTTCGGAGCTATCGACTTATTTGGAATTTGTCTATTAACTTTTCGTTATAAAATAAATATATATAAAAGCTTCGTCTCTTTTTCAGGTTTAATTCAATTTTCTTGGTAAAGCAGGGAAATGGGAAAACGACGATTCGTACGATCTCGCAAAATGCTGCGTTTTTTTTCCATCCGTAAATAATGAATGAATGATGAGTGCATATATCGCCCGCGCGGTTTCATATCGTAAACACGCGACCATTGTTAGCCCGTGTAAAACACGAGATGGGTTATGGTAACAATCATACCGCACCGCGTGCATCACATTATTCGAACAATTCACACCCGGCGGTCAGGGTCACACGAATAATACGCGCGCCAGATACCTTTATATGGACTATTTGCCGCAAGCAGCAACGCCTCTCTGCGCGCGCGACCGTCTGCGCCTTTTCAACGATTTAATAATCCCAACGCTCCGTACGACACGTACCCCGGCTGCATACGCTCGCATACCTCGCATCTTCGTGACCTTCGCGACCTTCGAGACCCGCGCTTCTTTCCATTTAAAATATCGTCGTTGGATTCCGTCTTTTTTTCTTTTGCGCTCTCTCTCTCTCTCTCTCATTTGGCTCGAAGACGCGCGCGACACCTGCCAAACAGAGGCAGCAACCGCTCTCGTGTGTTATATTTCTTCCATTTCTTCAGCAGCAGCTGTTTCCGAACGATCGCTTCTATCCCGGTCCGCGAGCCGCCTCGCATCTGCAATAAATTCATTCCTCTTTCAACGCGCAAATATCTGCTGCCATTCTTATCGCATCAATGTTTAAATGTTTAAACTATGCTCCACGAAACATGCTCTAATCTCGTCGCACAAACAGCGGGGGACTACCTCAACTCCTCGTCGCGTGTTATAATGCCCAATTTTCCTTATCTTTATTCAATGTGCTCAATTTATTGAAAATAATAACTACGATACACGGGAGGGAGTACGTGTGTAGCAGCAGCCGCTGCGTCAAACGTTATTCGAAATATTGCAATAACCGCGAGAGCGTTTGCAATTTCAAAAAGTACGTGTGTATATCGTGAGCCGTCATTGCGGCGACGGTGCAAGAATAGCAGCAATGGTGGGTATTAGGACAGCAACCAACACGTATATACCCGCGCGAACGGTAAAACTTTGACGCGCAAGCGCGCTGGGCAAGCATCTCCCACTCGCTTTGCTCCGAACCACGTGACCTATTTACATGTTTTTTTTCACATACGCGATCGCGATACGTGTGACGTTCAAAATGTTGCGTGGACAAAACACATTGTGACAAAGGATGAATCGCGTTCGCGTTTCCCTTCTCGATCGCCTTACTGTCCGATTTTTATAAATTTCCGCAATTCTTTGCGAAAGAGATCGGCGTGTGTGTGTGTGTGCTGCAACCGCGCGCGGGCAATCGGTCGAAAGGTTCTTTGCGTATTTTGATGAAAAGTCTGCTCCGCGGGGATAAGATATGGCAACATCGGACAGCGACGATTTCGAGAGCGCCGACGAAGAGCTCGTCGCCGCTGACGTTATGACCTGTAGGAAATCCAGCAATCAGCGTCAATGGCAAAAACCCGCATCGTCAACGATCGGCTCTGATTCCGATGACGATAACGAGTGCATGCCCGCCCATACGAAAAACTCTGCGAGCCGGAATTCAGGAAATTACAGCGTTCAGAGTTCCGGTCAGGATCGTCGAAGATCGCGCAAAAAGCCTGATGATGCGCCGATGGATTCTCATGGAAAACACGAAAAGGAGACGGGAGAGCCGGAATCCCAAGGGTCGCAAGAAAAAAGGAAAACTCGTGTTGGGGCGAGCCAATGTCTCAGTTTGAAAGAAGAATTGGAGAAAGAAGCGACCGAGAGGGTATCCCTTGCGCCGGAAGCACCCGTCGATAGCGTCGGTCCATCGGCAAACGATAAAACGAGCATAAAGGAGAAGCCGCTGCGTCAAAAGAAAGCCAAGGAAGCGAGCGGCTTGGGAGCAAAGAGATTGGGAAGTAGGAGCGTCGAGGGCCCAAAACCGCCGCCCGTAGAAGCATCCACGCCGCAGCAAATTCGTGAAAAAGGGCTCGCCGATAGGCAGGAATCGCCGGCTATAGAGGAATATTGGGAATTTGACGAACAAGAGACGGCCAAGATTCTCAAGGGTCTGAGCAACGTGGAGAGAGTAAAAATGCCGGAAGAGCTGAGATCGGAGAAGAAATTCAAAGAAGTTTTCAAGACGGACGGTTGGGAAGGCTTGGACGACGAGGCTATACTTTCCCAACTGGACGAAGACAGGACAAAGGGAATCTTGACAAAAATAGCAGAACCGGAAAGTTCGGCATGGGGCGGCTGGGCAAGCTGGGGGGTCGGTAGCCTCATAAATTCAGCCACCGCCGGAGTGACCACCCTGACTAGCCACGTGACGCACGGCCTGACTCTACTGGACGAAGCCATGGGGGCGCCGGCTCCTCAGGATCTTGCTCAAGATCATGCCGTCGAAAATATCCGAAGCACCGGTGAAATACTCGAAATAATAGAATGTTTTTTCGCCCTTTTTAATTCTCACGAAGGCGTATACATGAAATTTGGTTGTTTTTGTTCATAGTGGACGAAGCCGAGGACGAGAAAGAGATCCGCCAGCCGCAAGTATCGTTCGGATTTAACGACCTGTTGTCGGGAGTATCGTCCATCACGAAACTGGTCGAGACAACGGGAAGCAAAGTAATAAGCGGTGGCTTGGAGACGCTCGAAACGATAGGAAAAAAAACAATGCAAGTTTTGCAAGAGGGTGATCCGGGCTTGAAGAAAAAACGAGCATTCTTCTTGAACGAAAGTGACAAACCAATATTATCGCAGATGTTGCGAGAAGCGAAGGAAAAGGCCGAGGCGGAGGAAAAGTCTTTCGAGGAGAAGGAATTGTCGAGAAAAGTTCATTTCGAGAGTCTCTTTGATGATTTTCAGGGCCTCGTGCATCTCGAAGCATTGGAAATGTTGTCCAAACAGTGCAACATGAAGATACAACAGAGACTCGTTGTTCTCGATGCGGAGGAACTTGGCTCTGTTCAAGAAACCCTCGAAGAGGTCAAAGAACTCTGTGACCTCGGTGACGAGGAGGAGGCGGAGGAGGCGGAGGAGGAGGAGGAGCAGCAGCAGCGAGTCGATGAGAGCCAAGAGAATTTGGAACAGAGGCTCGAAACTGCGTGCAAAGATCTCGGTGTTTCCATTACTTATGAGAAACTTAATGATGTGAGTAACGTAATTATTATCGCCGTGACGACGAGCATCCCCGTTGATTATCAATCTTTACAGATTTGGAGAGACACGAGGACGTACGTGGTGGAAATATCTTTGGAGGAATCAATCATTACCGAGCGTCAAGTATTCCAAAGAGCGATATCGACCCTCGCGCGTTTTACCGCCTTTTCCGTCGAGAGATTTCACAAAACTGCCGAGCTCTTGTTAATCAAGGAACGTCGAAGCACCGTCAACGAAGCCGATGCCCTCGTACAACTGACGCGAATACTTTCTCGTCAAATTGGCATTGCCGCCAATATATTTTCCAATTGGCTCAACGAACGCGTCAAAAAGACTCAACAGCCCGACGAAAAAGTAAACATTACCACTATTTTTCTCGAGGTAAACAACATCCCATGGCTCCTTTCATTTTAATCTGAAAACAATCATCATAAATATCGAACAATTTGGTCGATTAACAGCAACTAACTCGATATTCAACGATTTATTGTAAAAGAGGCAAAAGAGTATTTGATGGACTCTCTTTGTTCAACAGGCCGCCAACGCGAGTTCTTACATTCAAGACGCATTTAGACTATTGATACCGATACTACAAGTCGGCGCAATCTAAACAATCCAGGCTCGAATAAACGATCGTCCAGCCATTTTTTTCTACACAAATTTCTACCGAAAGCGTCGAGGACCATTTCCGAGATACGAGGCCCACGTCATTCGCCTTAATAATTATTAATCAATCGATCCGCAGTATTCGATATAAAAAAGTTATATGTAATTACGATTTTTGTTATTGAATAATAGAAAAATAATGAGAAAAAGTGTAATTTATAAGTAGGCGATAGCGTTGAGCCGCGATTCCTCTTTTTCCATGCGCCTTTGAAAAATTACCAATATTTGTTTGGGTAAAAAAAAAAAAAAGTAGTGAACGAATTTGATTGTTCTCCAACGACGCGGCAAACTTTAATAACATTATTTTCGATATTTTCACGAGGAGGATGTTAACGTGATTCCTCGTGAAAAGTCGATAAATAATGTACGATGCAATTTAATATTCAACAGGGCGTTCGCCTGTGTCAGTGTTTCCCTCGTTTGTTACCAATCGGTGGTTTTTGGAGCTGAAAACTAGAGTTGGAGTCACCACCGCTCGTTAGCGGAGTCGTCAGGTTCATCGGTGGATTAAAATTCAAACCCGACGTCGGAGGTTTTATAGAAGTACCGATGATAACGTTCGTAGCTGATGGAACGGGCGTCGAATTGCCCCATGCTGCAAGAAAACAAAAACGAGACCGATGTAGTTACGCTATTCCAACTTGGCCCAATTTATTATCATTGGCGCCAAGCAAATGAAAAAAAAAAAAATGGAAATAATTGAAAAATAATGGCAAGTTTCGTGCTCGAGTCGCGCAAGTACCGCTCTCTTATCACTATTGTTACGATAAAGCACATCGTTGTCAACGTTTTTCAACATTTTTTTTTCCGAATTTATTCTACTGCCGAGTTTAAACCGAGAAACGAACAATTGATGCGTCAAACTCCCAAAGTGGATGAAAAGTTTATCAAGTTAATTGAACGGCAGTAAAATATATCCTTGAACGTTCAGCCACAGGATGATAAGAAAAATAAAGCGGTTAATGAGTAAATGAGGCGGAAATGCTGAGGGAAAGGAAACGATAACGAAAAGCAATGTGCAATTAATTTCATTGTAAATGTCAGTAGTGTACGAATTACGAGTGAGGAATGCGTGAATTTGTTTTCTTTGATCGCGGAATTGTGAGAATCGGGTGAACGAATCAATTTTATTAGTCACGTGGATATTTCGTTCGATCAATAATGTTTGAGGGTCGTAATGAAAATGAATTCCGATTTCCCGCAAGCTCTTGGGTTTCTTCAATCGGCCGGACGACACATGACGAAATTAAGTGATGGAATATTTTTTTTCAAGTCATTTGTTTTTCAATACCTCTACAATACTGCAATTACTTTTCTCCTGGAAAATTGAAAAAAAATTCAGTCAGATTCGGTGAGCCATAGAAATCGGTGCAAAAAGGGAGAAAAAAAAAAAAAAAAAAAAAAAAAAAAAAAAAAAAAAAAAAAAAGAAAAAAAAAAAAAAGAACGTTAAGAATCGTTCGAACCATCCTCGATATTACATTTTTCGTTCATCTTTTTCATTCGAACCGTTCCTCGTATGCCAATTGAGAGGGATAAAAAATGAAGAAAAAAAATCAAATAAAAGATTGTCAACATAGACCAAAATGCAACAGACGAAGCTGCTGCTGGAGGAGGAGAATTCGTTCAATCTTTTTCTTCATGTAGCATATAGAGGATTAATGATAATAATATTAATAATAATCCGTACTCGAATGGAATGAAATATACGACTTATTATGCTTTCAACAATTTATGTTAGTGTTCTCTACCTCAAGTTAGATCCACGCAAGACCTGAGCGTAGGACACTTTTATGGAACGAGGCATACTGTGACATAATATTGATAGATGTAAATAGAGTTCCCAAAGTATTTGTCGACGAGTGGCACGTACTATTCTTTTCACTCTTCGTATCGACATTATTTTTATTTCATTGATTAAGGGACTAAAAGAAGAAGAAGACGAAGACGAAAAAAATGATTGAATAGGTATTTACCTAGTGGATTGGTGGGTGTACCGTAACTCGGTGGTCGAGCCGTACTTATGACGGACGACGAGAGAAAACTTTTGTTACCTGGAAAAAAAGACAAAATAATGAATTATGGTTGAATTATAGGGGCAATTTTTTGGTTACAGGACATACCTGGGCCAAAGGGCGTCGGTCCGCTGGTGACCCTTCCGATGCTCGTTCTCGAATATTTCTCATTATATTTACTAACTTCCTCGAAAACGTTGCCGCTATCTTTTAGAACGTATTTTCGAAAATTCAAATATTGTTCTTTCTGTTGTTGTACTTTGGCGTGAACCCCTTGTAGCCTGCCGGCTACGGCGATCAACGATTCATGAATTTTGCTCATTGCCGCTGTCAATTCTGTCGATCGTTGGTTGAAATATTTAGTTTTACGAAAATCGGCCGAAATAGAGAGAAAATACGATCGTAATACCTTGCGGGGTGAGTGCTCTCGGAGCCATCATCGTTTGTATATGCTTTTCCGTAGCCTCGATTTGTGATCTAAATACCATGATTTCTTGCTCAAACGATTCCGCGAGTTCTATGAAAAATTGGAGAGGAACGTTATTTTCGTATTGGAGTCCGGTCGGTGTGTCATGAGTTCTCTGAGCTATTTCGGCGTTTTGGAGCGCTTTCGCGGTGTCCTGCTTTAATTTATCCGCGAGAGAACGATCGCGTTGGACCGATCCGGCGAGAGAGGTCAACATTTCCATGAGCGAGGCGGTATCCTCGGCGCAACGATTCAGCGGTCGGGACGTACCTCTCGCTATGTCGGAACTGAAGCTCTTTTGCGTTTTTACAAAATCCCTGAAATTTTCATCATTAAGATTCCTCATTTTCATACATTATTTCTATTACTTTTTCCATTATTTCCAATTACTTGAAACTGTCGATCGTTTGAGTAAGCTCGTTGGGAATGAGATTTTCTTTAGCTACGGTAGGACTGTTGCTCCCGTGGGAAAGTCCTTTGTTGCTGACCGAAACGTCCAAGCCCCCGAGGCCCTTGTTCGTATTAGGGGCGGCGACCGGTCCCACCGTCGTCGTCGTCGTCGTCGTCGTCGTCGTCGTCGTCGTCGTCGTCGTCGTCGTCGTCGTCGTCGTCGTCGCCGTCGTCGTCATCATCGTCGTCGTCGTCGTCGTCGTCGTTGTCGTCGTCGTCGTCGTCGGTTTAGCTCCGAACAAACCGCCGGTTCCGCTCCCGAACAAAGATTCTGTGAGGCAAGGATTCCGTCAATATGAGAGACAAATATTTTGCTTGAAATATTACATCGGTGGAATGAAAAAAAGTACTGACGCGTCGTCGTCGCGGTCGCTCCGAAACTCAAGGCTCCGACGGCCTGAGTATTCGGCGTCGCACCGAATGCTCCGCCGGACTGCGTAGACAATGCGCCGAATGCGGAACTGGCTGGCACGGATGCGGCCGAAGCTGCAGGAGTTCCAAACAGGCCGGAAGAAGCCGTCGTCGCGGTTGCCGAACCCAACATCAAGTTGGAGGTTTGGCCGGGAGTCGCGGTAGTCGCCGTTCCGGTGAAACTGAAATTAAGCGAGGGCGTAGGATTCGCGGTCGCTGCGGGCGTTCCAAAAGTCAAACTGGCGCTGGCCGTAGCCACCGGTGTGCCGAACGACGTACCTCCGAGACCCGATGTTGCCGCCGGCCTTGAAAATGTCTTGATTAATAAAAACCAATTTGATGCGATATTCGGGGTCCTACGAGTTTATTTATCGCGATAAATTCATGCCTTCCCCAACAGATGATGTGTTTTGTAAAAGCGAAAGAGAGGCTAGATCGACATAACCTAAAAATCACATACTTGTTTGGTGTACCGAAGCCGAAGCTCGTATTGGCGGTGGTCGTCGGGGCTGCAGCTCCGAAACTAAACTTGGACATTTTTATTTTCTAAAAGAAATCTCAACTATTGTTATTTGCCAAACAAACAACGAACGTTATTGTTGATATGGTTGTTGAAACATTGCCAGGCGGAAAATCTGTGCTTGGCGGTTTCGGGTTTTTTGAGTTTTTGCGGATTGGCGCTCGGCGAATGGCGGCGGACCTCCGAACCTTAACCGCGACAACCGCGTTCGTGTTTGTCATTTTTATTCGCCTTAGGCGCACTTGCGAGCGCAGCTTGCACGCGCCTTAACCTTGACCCTCCGCCCGATTTTTTATCGGATAATAATAGCGAGTCTCTCGATCGTGCCCTGTCATCGGTTTTTATTTACCCCGAAGGCTACAACGCCCTGATTCGTGGTCTTTCTTCAAAGATCGCTAGCAACAGGTAATTCCACTGCATGAACGGATATTTGTAAATTCGTATTTGTAAATTCATAGCCTGTATTTTTTTTCGTCCGGATGAAGCGCGCAGCAGGCACAAGAATGAGGCGCAAAGCAGGAGTCGGTGCGATTCACAAACAAAAGTTGGAACAGGAAAAATACAAGGACAAAGGGACGGAGATTCAAGAATCGCAATTGGAACAAATGTCGAAACAGATGGAAACGTTTAGAACTAATCTAGAAGAGTTTGCGACGAAACACAAGAGCGAGATAAAGAAGAATGCTCAATTTCGTCGTCAATTTACGGAAATGTGCGCGTCTATCGGCGTAGATCCTCTCGCTTCGGGCAAAGGTTTCTGGTCGGTGTTGGGAATAGGAGAATTTTATTACGAGCTCGCCGTTCAAATAGTGGAAGTTTGCTTGGCGAGCAACTACAAAACCGGCGGTTTGATATCCCTGGAGGAATTGCGCCGACGGCTGATTCAGGCCAGAGGCAAAAGAAAAGAGCATCAAGAAATAACCAACGAGGATTTATTGGCGGCTGCTAAAAAATTGCGCATCTTTGGCAATGGTTTTGCGGTTGTACCGATCGGCGGAGGTAAATACTTGGTTCAATCGGTCCCGGGGGAATTGAGCACGGATCACACAGCCGTTTTGCAACAGGCCAGTCTATCCGGCAAAGCTCGAGCCTCCGTCTCGTTGGTGGGAGAAAAGTTACACTGGGAGAGAGAAAGAGCTGAAAAATCGTTGGAGTATATGGTGAAAATGGGCTTAGCCTGGCTGGACGATCAAGAAGATAACGAAACCCTATATTGGTTTCCTAGCTTATTCACGGCGTGCATCGACTCGGGCTCTTGAAATAAAACTCGAACCGCAATCGCGCGGCCCGCCAAGGTTCGTTTTTCTTTTTTTTTCTTTGTTTGTTGGCGAAAACGTTTTATTTTTATCGTTCCATGATGGAAAGTAGTTGATGAGAATGGTGAAAAACATTCAACAATATTTACAGCCGCCGTGGTGTGCGAAAGATGACTCTGTCACCTCGTTCCGTCCCCCTGATCAAATCTGTAAAGAGAAAATACAACGTTATCGAAATGATGAAAAAGAAGGAAAATTTCAACAATTATTCATCCATCGACTGGTATATGAAAAACGTATGTTTGGCTTTGTTTGTACGAACCGGTTATTAACGACTCGCAGTCTACAAGCGCCCAGTTGTTGCCTACACACCAGTAATTCTTTGTTCAGTGCCTCGTTTTCTTTTCGCAGTATGCTCATTTCATCCCGAAATTCTTTCGTTCGCGTTTTAAACTTGGACGTGAGGGCATTCGCTTCGTCCTTCCATCTGCAAATAAATCACGAATAAATGACAGATTGTACGTACGCATCGGCCATATGTTTCCGTAATTTTCTGCCATGTATTTCCCATATTATTTAATCATCTCTCTACCGTCGACAAAGTTTTTGATGAGTCTCCACGTGTTGAGTCAACTCCCTCGTCCTTTGATCAAATTTATCTTGCAACGTTTTCAGCCTCGAAATTAATTCCTGGTTTATTCGCGACTCGATAGCGCTCGAACCACTGTGCGTTGATCAAATTCACAATTTAGATTCTTTTCCTTTTCAATGCTAATTCCGATAAAATAATCAGCAACTTACGCTTCCGGTTTATCCAACAAGTTTCGTTGCAGGCTCTCGATGTGCTTGGATAAAGAAGCAGCGCGAGAATTCGATTTTTCAAGCTCGTCATTGGCGGATTGCAAATTATCCTGAAGCTCCCGCATCCGAGTCTCTTGGGAACGACGCTCCATATCTTTTCTCGACGTTTCACGCTCGTGATCGCTTCGCAAATTTCTCATTTCGGCAGCAAGGTTTTCCTTATCGTCGAGGCTCCTGGCCAGACGTCTCTCCAGAACGGAATAACGTTCAATTATTTCTTTCGTTCTGTCATCCGCTTCTCTGATACGTTCGTCCAATTCTTTGTGGCCGTACAATTGCGTTCGTCTGAGGCGATCGCTCGAGGCCGCCAGCCTCGCCTCCATCACTTCCATTTTTTCCTCGTATTTTATTTTACAGCTTTCTTCGCAATTCTCCATTTTCAAACGAGCTTCCTTCAATTTTTCCTCCAAATCGACGACGTTCGTGCTCGATCTTTGCAACAAGCTCTCCGTACCGCGACCAACTTTTTCCAACTCGTCCTCCAAAAGCTTGTTTTCTCGCTCCAATCTATCAAGAAGCGTTACCTTTTCCCGCAATTCGACCTTCAACTCTTTTATTTCAACGGTAAACTTTTTGCTCGCCCTCGCGAAGGTCTCGCGGGCGGCTACGAGTTCGCGATCGAGCCTCGTCGTATACTCGTCGACGATTCCGTTCAGACGACCCTCCATTCTGGCTCGTTCCTCGTGAGCGCGCGATTCCCCCTCGACCGCCGTTTCTTTCTCTCTTATCGCACTCTCCGCTATTTCCAAAGCTTCCCCAACTTTTCTTTTGGATTCCTCACTTTTGGCTATCGCGATGTTCGCGTAACTTCGAGCCTCTTGCAATTTTTCATGCAATTCTAATTTTTCCTCCCGAGCTCTGTCCAACTCGATTCGAACCGATTCGGCCTCGCTTTTCAATGATTCCATCGTTCTAGCATTCGATTCTCGCTTCTCGCGAGCTTCCCTCTCCGTCGATGACAATTTTTTCTCCAGCTCCATTTTTTCGCTCAACAAATTCTCCACTTTTCCCCTATTGCCCTCCCAAGCGGCCTGATTCTTTGCAAAATTTTCTTTCGCTCTCTCCAGTTTTGCTTCCAGCAGTTTTATAGCTTCCGAATACATTTGCTTGACGCCGTCCATCCGTTGCTCGTAATAATCGTTGGCTCTGCCGTCGTTGCGACTAGATCTCAATTCCTCCTCCAAGGCTCCCACAGTTTTTAGGCTCATTCGCCACATTTGGTAAATCGTCTCTTTCTCCATTTCCAATATCGATATTCTTTTCTCCGCATTATCCAAGCTTTCCCTAGCGTCCTTGTCGATTATCAATTTTTCTTCGCTCGCACGGCCGAACGATTCTCTGGCTATTTCGGAGGCTCGTTTCGTCTCCCGAAATAGCGTTTCCAATTCGGCTCTGCAACGCCGTTGTTCTCCCTTTAAACGAAAGAACCGATGAATATCCTTACCGAAATATTTGAAAATATATTACCTTGCATTCGGCCAAATCGCGCCCAAGTCCCTCCGTAATGGCAATATACTCGTGAAAATTTTCCTTGCTCACGTTCTCACCGCTGGTGGTGGCGAAAATGTTTACGTTATTTTTTTACGACTCGTATATTATACGAATGGTAAATAAAATGTTGGAGAAAAAGCTAGAGCGCGTATAACCTTGAAAACTTACCATTCCGCGATGCGGGGATCGAGCTCCGTTTCAATCATACCGAATAGACGTCGAAATAAAAACAATAAACCAAATGAATGAGATTCGATCGATGTATCAATGTCGCATACGCATTCTCGCGTGGTTCAATGGTATATACAACCGCGAACGAGAAGCCGAAAATTTTATCAACGCGCGACGAAAAAGTGTAAACAAATGCTCGAGGAGAGGGTCACACGCGGTCGCCGGTGGTGCCGCATCGGCACGCCATCGCCAGACGTCACTGCCATCACCCGCGCCGACTTTCAATTTTCCCGCACAGGTGGCGATCTACCGACACTTTCCGCTTTTATCGGCACCTTTCCGGTCTAATAAATTTCCCAAGGGTAAAATGAGATGGTAACAATAGGAATGATGCGTTTTTATTGGGCATTTACATTTATCAATAATATATTAGGAACAATCTTTCAACAATTAATTTGTTAAATAATGTTTTTCGCAGTCGGCCACTAGAGTGCATAGTTCAAATGCGTATAATAGGATGAAAAAATATGGGATAAGATGCGGCGCTATTGTCCGCATCTCCTATTGTTAGGATACTTTTTGAGCAAACGTCGAGTCGAATTGTGATAAATACGAGCGTTTCGCTTCTCCGCTTCGAGGCTCGTCGTCGAAGCATAACTCTCGTTTCTCATCTCAATTCTCGATGCAACGGGCTTGTACTTGATGCCGGGTGTGTGAACCAGGAACGCACCGTCCAATACGATCATACGATAATTGAGTAAGCACATTTCCAGCATCTGCGCATAATATATATATATATATATATATATATATATAATGGGGCGCGAAGCGAGATGAGCGAATCAGGGACATGAAAAATAATAGTTATACCTGTGCCATTTTGTCTTGACGCCCTTCCCAGGACATGTCCTCGTTATAGAGGGGATCGTCTTTGGTCCCGATGAATACGGGCTCCCATCGATGATAAGGATACTCGCGTCTGGTGAGGATCAACGGTCGAACGTGGCCGGGATCGGGTCGCAGCATCCATCTCGTTATACCGGGAAATCTTTGGCAATGAATGCAAACGAAACGATGAAAATAAGAGGCGAGACCATTTTTAACGGCAGCGACGAGCTCTCTCTTGGTTTTCGGTGGTCTCTCGTGCCTGTCGATCTCGAATATCGGCACGACGAAAACAACGTCGGAGCTGGGCGCGCGTCCCTCGATCATTTCAATAAATCCCGATGCGAGTCTCTCGCTCGGTAATAATTCGATATCCGAGACGAGAACTCTTCGAACCGGTGACAAATTTCTCGCAACGTTTCTCGCCACGTTTATCGGATACCTCATGCCGCTTTTTATTCTCTCGGTATCGAATCGAGCCACCAGCAAATCGGAGGCGGTGCAATCGGTAACGAATAACGGTTGCTCGATCGACGGCAGTCTTGACGGAGGACGTCCAGCCGGAAATATCAAATGTACCGTCACCTGGTCTCGCAATTCGCGGCCCGCGTTTGCAACATAAAGGCATTTTAATGAATGCATATATATATATATATATATATGAAAAAGCGAATAATATAGGAGAGCGGGGGCGAGGAGCGAGCGGCACACGTACCTTGGCCATTTGGGGCTCGCATCGGCAGGCGCGTTCGAGAAGAGCGACGGCCAGTCGGGCATCGCGACCGGGAGCGAAAACTGCGAGGCTCAGAGGGCCTTCCCATCGCGTGACGAGCTCAACCACGTGATAAACTTGCTCGGCGGTCGCGTGAGTGCACAGAGCCAAATTTGGTAGCGGTTCATCGCTCGCTCGGCCGGTATTCGATCGACCGCCGCCCCGAATAACATACGGCAAGACCCTGTAAGCCCCTCCGCCGTCTCGATTATTCACCGATTGAGGACTCGCGGTCAGCTTTTCCGGCGAATATTCGAGATTCATCGGTAATCCGTAATACCATTTGCAATAGGAACGATTACCGGCGGGTCGAGCAGCCATATAAGAGCCGGCTGCGTACGCACTGCCGCCCTCTCCTCTCACCGCTTTCATCATTCTCATTTCGTTCTCATAAGTCCCGGAAGTCGCCGCGAGCGGGCGACCTATCCCTTCGTCACCCCCACCGCCGCCGCCGCCGCCGCCGCCGCCGCCGCCGCCCAATTTTCTCCCGACGAGACACAAAAATATCACAACGATCGCGAGAACCGAGAGCAGCCTGCGTAAATTACTACGCATCATCCGGTTACCCCGCTGACATTTATCTATACCACCGCGACCGCGTAACGCGACTCGCCCGCTTACCAATTTCTTTGACGCTTCGCGACTCGTTTCGCGATTCCACGCGCTGGCGCGAAACTCCATCGGCCCTCGCCGCACCACCACCGCAGGGACGGAAACTTCGTTCTCAGCTCCCCTGCCATAGCGAATAAGCTTCTGATCACATTCTCTCAAAAAAAATGTTGCATTCATGGACAAATCGATCGGCGAGCGCGGCTCGTACGAATCGTAACTCTTCTCGAGCGCTCGCTTTTTAATGCAAAATCACAAGTTGTTGCTGCTAATGATTTGAGGTGCGAGGGAGGGGAACGACCAATTAAGCGCCTCGTCGCGATCGATCAACTCCTTGCGAGGCGGGATATACGCGCGCGCGCGGCGGTGCAACGACCCTTCTTACATTTTCCCTATAGCTACATTCCCTATAGCTAAGCTCCACGCCTGCTGTCAAACTTTCGTACCATCCGATCGGTGCAATTTTCTTCTTACCGTGAGCAAAACTTGCCACTTTTGGAAATAAGAGCAACACTTTTGAGATATGCGGGGATGAAAATGCTATTCGTCGCGATTATATTATTCAAACCAAGTTTCCTTTTTTCCCGATGATTATTCCCGATGACCCCCCGCCGGCAACGGATATTCCGCAATTTCTTGGTCCTTTTCCGGATGGAGGGTTCCGGGGCGGCGGTACGTTGCGCGTTTGAGAAAATAAGTGCGAAATATCGTCATCGTAATTGCAACACCGCGCGCCCCCGTCGCCGCTGCTAATATTAGAGCGTACATTCTTGCGGCCGCCTCCCTCTCTCTCTTCCAACGAAGCTCTTATAGCCGCGCGTGCGGTATATACGACACGAGACACGAGGTTGTGCGTCGAGGGGGGGCCGGTTCGCCGATCGCCATCGGCGGGCGAGGTATCGCAATCGCGTGGCCGCGCGATATGCAGTCGAGCCTCGCGCGCGCGCCCCTTCTCGCTCAATCTCTTTTTGCCGAAAATTTCACGCGGCGCACGTGGTGGAATCGATCCTCGCATCGATAATCTTTTAATTCGTCGCGTATTATAATAGAACTCTTCCATATTATTAGGCGGCGCCTGTGCACTATACGCCGAATGGTATTAAGAACCGCGAATCGTCTCTAATTATATCGAAAATAATGTGCGGACATGGATGGATTGGAAATAATCGAGAACGATATGCGTTATTCGATGGAGCATCCGTCCGTGTTTGTGTGTATACGGTGGGCGGTAAAGGATTTATAATAATGACGAAAAGTTGAAAAATGTGGCGGAAAATATTGTCGCTCGAGAATAATGAAAAATTATACTCACCGGACGGTCAATTTATTCCGGCGCGTATACTGCTCGCGCGACATCAACGTTTAATAATAAACTCGAGTTTCTCGTGCTCGCGGGCTTTTTTGTTTTTTTGTTTTTTTTTTGTTTTTTTTTTTCAACTCGTCTATTGCATATACGAGGCCGAAATCTTTCCAAAGATTCTCTCTCGCCTGCTACATATGTATAATTATTCCGTGCGGCTTTGGCAGACATGAATTATAAATGAAACGATTGTTGGGCCGGGCGGGGGCGCGGGAAAATCACCGCTAGAGCGTAGCGTTGCCGCGGACTCGCCGCGATCTATATACGTTTTTTTTATACATTTAACCAAGGACTTTGGGCGATATAATAATAGGCGAGCGTAATATGCATTTTCACCGCGGAAAACTTTTTCAACTTTAATGAGTGTCGTTGAATTTTAAAAGCGTAATGGCGCGTCGTTGCGAGAAGGCGTTTATCGAAGCTCGGAGATCTCGTCGAGTGTTTTGACGGGGGATTATGTTTGCAAACTCGGTGATTCTCGGTAGCATCCCTTCCGCCGCCGCGGCTATTCCATTTAATTATTCGAGCCTCACGCGATCCGATAAACGCGCCGCGCGCTTCGTTACCCTTTGCCTCACCACTTTTCCAATCGTTTTTTATTTCTCAAGAATGGAGTCGTTGAGGCGGCGCATCGAGTATCGCGTCGCATTCCCGGCGGTCCATTAGAAAATTCAAAAAAATAATATGGCAAATTGATTGAGTGATTTATCTTTCCAGCAATTTGGAGTAAACGCGTCGTCGGAGACTAAAAATAGAGACCAAATGGAAGAATATCGAATGGTATAGAGGGGCGGGGGGGAAGAGGGAGCTTTGTTGATTTTCTTGGGAGGCGCGGTGACGTCGAGGTCGCATGGATGTGCCGGTATTCCCGGCGCCCCCGAGGCTCGACGGGGCTGATACGAGCCTCAGAAAGGTTTCGAACGTTGGAATAAGAATAACGACGAGCGCGAGCAGAGCGACGGAATTTAATCGGTGGGAGCAGCGTCATGGCTCGGCGAGTAATAATCGTCGGGAACGGCGACGCTCGCATCGGTTAGGACGTTTCGTCAACTCGATACATCCAAAAATAAGGAGGGAAACCGGTAAAACGGTCGCCAGAATAACCGAGCTGAGAGTGAAAATGACGGAACGCCGGGAGAAAGACGAGGACGATACCGACGTCGTTTGTGCCTCCGGTAATTATATATATCGCTTCATTTATTTCCATTCGATATAATAATAATTTGGTAAATACATTTTTTGGCTGGAATAAAAATCAAGTAACTCCGGAGTCGGTCGAGTCGAGAACGATATCGGAGGATTTGTCGATGGTTGGCGGGAAGGAGGAAATAATAATGCAACAGGAAGAAAAGAGACCGACGAGAACAACGGGAATTCAAACGGATCGGGACGCCGGACCGTATAGACTAAAAGTGTTGCCCTCGCTGAGAGACTTTGTCGCTACGGAGGATGAGACCGGCGGCAATAGCAACGATTCGGAGGTCAAAAAATCTTCTTCCCGCCTCTGCCGGCATCTCAGATTTTTGGGCAGACTCTCTCTCTGCCAATTTGGTATTTACTATTAGCTAGAGCATCGGCGACTCAACTTTCATACGTATATAATGATGAACGCTCGCCGATCGACACACACACACACACACACACAGTTTCTACGCGACCGAGGGTCCGAGGGAGCGTCAACAGGTCGTCGAACTGAAGGACATGCAGCGAGATTTGGCGGTGGGTTTGGCAACGGAACTTCGTCAGTTGAGGGCCGAGGAAGAAGAGATGGAGCCACTTTGGAGCAGCAAGGTACGTCAGTACGTGGTTAAACACGAGAAGCTCTTGTTGGCGGCGGTTAGCTCGGGTTACGGCGAAGGAGGCGACGGTGGACAACTTTGGACCTTTCCCGGATGTATACTTTTCTCAATATCTCTCATCACGACGCTGGGTGAGCTCCAAATTCCAATAAAACCTGGCTGCGACCGACGGGCCTCAAAACTATTGTATAACCGAGATTTCATTTGTTTGACCGGCGGCAAAGGTTTCGGAGCTCCCGTACCGCGAACGACGCCCGGCAGAACGGTCGCGGTTGTTTTCGCCGCGATCGGTATTCCAGCCCATTTCCTGCTTGTTCTCAATCTCGGGCTTCTTCTGGCTATGCGTTTGCAGAGATACGCCATCGGAAGGAAGTACGAGTTGCCGCCGCGGCACAACGACATGGAAATAATTTCGCAACGAATGGCCCCCTCGCCGCCACCGCCACCCAAGTGGGTCAAGCTCGTTCCGTTCTGCTGCATCGGTCGGTTCGCCAACATTTTAATATTGTCCTCGCGTTTCCAACCAACTTTTTTTACATCGTCGTGTATGTGTTTGTGTGTTCCAGGCGGATACTACTCGATGGGAATAGCGTGCTTCGGTGTTGCGAGAGCGAGGCCGTTCGCGGCGAGTCTCTTGTTTCCTTTGGATTTTACAGCGGCTGGTGGCTTGGCGACGACCTCCGGACCCGTTAGAATAATGTACGGAGTTTATCTCGAGGGCGCGGTTACGATCGCCGCGGTCGCGGTCGCCGTTCTTCGCGTCTCCGCGACCCAGAGCTTGACCAATATAGGCCTCAAGTATGGCCTACTGACCGGCGCTTAAGGACGAACGCCCGACCTCAACGGCCGCCTCCGACCGACGATCGATACAATTGTGTACGACACTGACTGTTTCCACCTGTACATCGACCCCTCATTCCCCTCATCGCGATCAATTGTTGTTGTCTCGAATTTGCACGCCTCCGAGCTGTGATGAACGCAGCCGGTAGAGCCTCCAACGAACCTTCGCGGGCCCATCCAAAATATTACTTACGACGTTAATAAAATTTACGCGTACTCCGTTTTCCCTGCGAAATATTATTCTTCATTTTACCACTCGATGGAAGATGAAAAATGGGGGAAAAACGGGGGCGGAAGCGATGAGGCGAAAATAATACTATCGAGGGACGTAGAGAGAGAGACGCGTGCTGGCGCGACCGACCGAGTAATTGCAATGTATCGTATCGATTGGCCTACCCTAGACCTTCGTTCTCCTTCATTATTCACGGGAATCGAGCAGAGTACATAAAGATATACGGAGACGTCGAAGCTTCTAGAAGCAGCCGGAATATCGAGAAAAAAAAAACTTATTGACAACGGGAAACGGGTTTATCGCTAATGGAATTGTCAATTATCATAACGATGATATGATGCTACTTCATTTATTTTTCCAACATTTTTTATAATGGCCGTAATCGATCGCGTATCCAACAGATCCATATTCGTAATCAATTTGTTCGGGGCATTTTTCGACGCGTCTTGTTGGAATCGTCCTTGCCCTCGGACTCCTCTTCTTCTCCATTTTCGGCCTCGGTCAACCTCGTTTCGCGACACGACTGCTGCTGCTGCTGCTGCTGCGGTTTATCCTCGGGAGTTTGTATCGTCTTGTGCTGGGACGTGGTCGACGTAACGCCTATCGCTTCGCGTATCGATTTCAATAATATCTCGGCTCCGTCGTAACATTGCTTCGTACCTGAAATTCGTACGAAAAGAAAAAAAAAAACGGCGTCTAAAATATGGCTTTTCTTCCTCTTACATAGGACGGTTGACTCACCAAAGATGTCAACTATCCAAAAATAGCTCTCTTGATTTTATTAAGCAGACCGTCGTTTTGTTCTACCTGCTCGCCCTGTACCTTTTGTTTCGCTTGAGTTTCATCCGGGTAACCTGGAAAAAGCAATATACGGTTTTCAGTTGAAAAAACGGGAAATCGAGCGCGCACTCGGAAAAACATAAAAACGATCGCGATTTTTTCTTTCCTCGAGGACAAAAAGACAAAAACAAGAAACACTGGCATCGAGTTTTAAGAAAACCGCACTTGCTTTCTCACAGGTTTTATTGGGATCATTTGGAAGGAGGGGGGATACACGGATAATCGTCGATGGAAATATATGACCGAATGAAAACTCAAGCGACGCTCATGATGATTTTCTTGATAAACGAGTACGCGCTGATACGATAGATCAACGAATAATGGTTATTTCGCTCGGCTAATCATTTTCCGTTCGTATTTTGTGCAATTCGTTTCTTCACGTGCCATTTTCCTTACCATCCTTTTTCAGCGTTATTCCGTATATACTTCCGGGTGTGTCTCGTTCGAGCTCCGCGTAGGCTTGTACCAGTGCTTTTTGTTTATCCGTCAGCGTCACCGGTGCAACGATTTTCACATTTACATAATGATCACCGTGACCCAGGCCATTGACTTTTTTCATTCCTTTGCCGGTCAATCGAATTTTCGTATGCGACGATGTACCGGGACGTATCTGTATCGTTTGATCCTCGTATACTCCTTGGACCCTTATCGTACCACCGAGGACAGCTTGAGCGATCGAGATATCCGCATCGGTGTGTACGTCGGGACCGTCGCGTCGGAAATATCGCGATTTCTCCACCCGGAATGTTACGAAAACCTCCTTATTCCCGACCGCCATACGAATCGTTTGTCCATCCTCCACTCCGGCCGGTACCGGTACAATTACTTTTTTTCGCTGAACCTGTCGATGAGTTCCGCCGAACGATCAAATAAATCCTCTTTCGAGATCAATTAATTTAATTTAATTTAAAACAAAACAATTAATATAGGAAAGGGAACGCACCGATTGACCCTTGCCCTCGCACTCGATGCACGGATACTTTATGTAGACCCTCGAACCGTGACAGTATCTACAGGTCGATCTCATTACGAACGGTCCGGTGCTGATCGTTTCCATTCCCGTGGCGTTGCACTGTTTACATTTAATCGCTTTAGTGCCAATCTCGCATCTCGATCCGTTGCATTTGGTGCAAGTGTCGACCACGTTGAGCAACACCTCCTTGTTAACGCCGCGCGCAGCTTGTCCAAAGCTCAGGTTCATAACAATCTGCAAAGGGATCGTCACCCGTTAGTTATTATCGCGAAACAAAGATGAAATAACGGCCGCGAGGAAGGACGAAATAGAGCAAACCTCTTGCGCCGCTCCAAAGCCAAACTTGGAATCGGCATAGTCGTCTTGAAAGTCGGAAAAATTGGCGCTTTTGAAGCCGGCGTCGCCAAATATTTTTCTAAATAAATCTTCGGGATTTATGGTCGACTGAAAGTTCCAATTGTGAGTGAATTCTCTTGCCGATTGAGCGCCCGCGTGACCTCCTTGGCCCATGCCCATTTGCTCGGACGTCGAACCCCACGTGTCGTATTCTTTTCTCTTTGTCTCGTCGCTCAGTACTTCGTACGCCTCGGAAACTTGTTGAAACTTTTTGCCCGCGTCCGGCTCCGTTTTGTTGGTATCCGGATGATACTTCTTTGCAAGCTGATAGTAAGCTTTTTTTATGTCTTTGGCCGAAGCATTTTTAGATACTCCAAGAATTTCATAATAATTTTGTCCGTTCATCGCCCCGGATCTGTGAAACTCCCGTCGGGGTTCCACTATTTTTTCCATAGTATCTGAAAAATCGTGAATAAAAAACGTTTGTCCACAATCCTGGCGGTTTTTCTCTTCATTCCTCTTTCGTTCATTCATTTTTTAGTCAGTATCATCGACGTCGTTTCAATATTTTGCATGAATCGCGTATTGTTGTTTTTTTTTTTTTCGAGCAGCTTCGATGCTCCTTTTCTACACCGTCTTAGGTTAAGAAGAATCAACGATTGGGAAATAGTTAACAACGATGCGTCTCGAATGTTCCGTATGACGAAATGCAGCCGCAAAGTGCCCGATACGTTGGACATTAGCCAGCCTCGGGTGACAATGTTTAAACAACGTTTTGCGAAGCAAGTATCTCGCGACAAGACTTTCGGAAATATGATGTAATAGGGAACAACTGACACGGGCTATATCGAAAGGTACCTACATTTTTGGCTGCTTCTCCGAGTCCAGGCCGCGATACCCATCGCGGAGGTACCAAATTGACGCTGACATCCGGTGCATTTTTGCAACAAATGGAACTGTAATTTGTTGGGGTTAGTGTTACTTATAATACGAATGCCGCCCGGTCGTAAAATCGCTGCGAGCCCCTTGCTGGTCGCCATGTTGTATGAGACAACGCATGGCGGCGGCATGACCCTTCCTCCTCATGCCCGCGCGGTCACACGCGACGACCACCACGCGGTATCCCGGCCCATCATTCACCCCCCCCCCCCCCCCCCCCCCCCCCCCCCCCCCTGGGACTTTTCTCTTTTTCTTTCCATCCGTAGTCTTTTATTATAAGCATGTATTTCGGTTCTCGGACGGAGAATTAAAAATTGGGAAAAAGCGTTGAAACTTTCTAGTTTCAACGCTTTCTCAACACGTTCTCCGAGTTGGAATATAAGAATACGTAAAAGTTTATAGGTGCGATCGATCGACTTTGTACGGGTATCAACGGTCGGTAAAGTAAATTAGTATATATATTTATTTGACGTTGGCAACGCCGGGTTCGTCGGGCGCAGTGTGCGGTGCTGCTGTTTAAACTCTTTTGAACACATAAATAATGAAATAAAATAGCATTGGACAAATGAATATTGGGAATTGTCTCGGAGTATGCAACATTTTTCCACTCTTCTAATTTCCGATAAAAACTTTTTTTTCCATTCACGTCATTACTCATGTATTTCGCGTCCAGAGAGGCCCTGATGATTTCCCCCGTAATTTGCTGCCGTCGTACGTGCGGTGTAAGGGGCGGGCGGGCATAGCAGAGGCAAGGTCGAAGGACTTTCGTCGGTCTCGGGTTCATCGGGACGACTTTCCGAGACCCTAACAATTGCTCGCATCTCGGAATTCTCATAATTTTTCATCCGCGTGAAAATACTTTTTGAATAACGAATGATTGAATCGAGGGTTTTGACGAGAGGGATTCTATCTGCTACGAGATATCATCGAGCCTGAAAAAGTAAAAAAGGAGCACGCACGGGGGTGGCGCTGAGCACGATGAACGGGCATTTAATCTTCGATTGACACACACAACACAGTCCGACTTGTGATTTTTTTTACCTTATGCTTTTCAATCAGTGTTTTTCTTTTTCTCGACTCGCACGCAGCCATGAAATAAAGTGTTATTTGTTTTCTCGTTGCGATTATCGACGTCGCGGTGCCCGGAATCTTGAAAAAATACGAGTGCAACAAAATAATGCTCGGTGATTCGTCCTTGAAAATTTTGCAATGACTTTTCGAGGTTGCGTGTGTATATCGAATATAACACGAACCGTTGTCGCGATCGAGGTTATAGTTAACCAGTAGTTGTTGTTTCTTTTCAACGATGGTATTGGGTAGAAATGACAAGAGAAAAAGAAAAGAAGGAGATTTGGTGGATCTCATGGATCCGCTCTCCGAATCGCCCAAGAGGTAAGCTTATTTTTACCGACTCGCCCGTCATCGTCTCGACATTTGCACCTTTCCTTATTTATTTTTGTGCCACGCATTTTCAGAACAAAAGTTCATGCGCAGAGAAAATTTGCCCAAGGCGCGGCGACCGTTTTCAGTCCGGCCTCGCCGCTGATTAAAGAAAAAGAGAAAACAAAAGCGCCCGTCGCCACCGAATTAATAACTCACAAACGACCAAATACCGAAGATTTCCTCACCTTTCTCTGCTTTCGTGGTAACGTTTTTGTTTTCATTCTGCTTATAATTGACAAATCCAAGCCGGATATAGAAAGAATTGGAATAATGCGAGAAAATGTGGATTTCAGGAACTTCTATACTGCCGCCGAGCTTGAATTTCTTCAATGTGGGTACTCGAAAGGAAAAGGCGGAGGGCAAAGGTGGCGGTGGCGGCGGCGGCGGCGGCGGCACGGGCTGTCGTGCGGTAAGGGAGATTCCAGCGGGACGAGGACGATTCAACAGAGCAACAAGGTCGGGGCCAAAAGTTTGACGAGCGTGAAGAAAAAAGTGGTGGCCAACGGGGTGCCGACGAGCCTTAGTAAATACAAAAACGCGACGTCGACGGTCCAGGCGTTGAAGAAAAAGTATCTGGAGCAACGTTTGGCCAAACAACGGATAAAGAACAAATTGAAAGCGTCATGCGTAATGAGAACTCGATCATCGACCGATCATAGGCCGGAGGGGAAGAACGTTAGAAAAATACCGGCGAGAAAGTTGGTCGGGAGGACGGAGAAAAAGAGACGAGGAGGTTTACGTAGCGGTGGTTTTATCGATAAGCCGAAAAAAGTGATAATGTCAAAAAGTTCGGCGTCGAAGGTGACGACGAGGAAAAGAGCGAGCGCCGTCAAGGAGAAGTCATCGTCGAGTGAGTCCGAGGACTCGGGAAGCGCTACCTCGTCGTCGTCGTCGCCGTCGTCGTCGGGGGAGGAGGAGGAGGCGGAGGAGGACGAGGAGGAGGAGGAGGAAGAAGAAGAAGAAGAAGAAGAAGAAGAAGAGGAAGAGGAGGAGGAGGAAGACGAGGACGAGGAAGAGGACGAAGAAGAATCGAGAGCCGCCAAGAGTTCACTGATAATTCGGAAAGGGGTGACGAGCGCTGCGAAAGCGATACAAAAGAAAATATGCACGAGAAGCAAATCGGAGATGAGAAGAATCACGAGATCTCAAATGGAGAGTTCGAGAAAGAGGAAACAAATGGCCGCCGCCGGGTGCGGGTGGTTTATTGAAAAGACCAACGAGAAAAACAAAAGAGGCAGCCGCGGTTTATATGGAAATATTGGGCCGGAAACTGGTGAGTCCCGAGCTCGATAACGAGGACAACGTTTCGGTGGATAGCTTTCCCGAGCTGCCGAATGCTCGACGCACTGCCCAGGCGGAGAACGAAATGAGAGCCAAAAGAAAGGCGGCCAAGAGAAAAGAAACGAAGCGGAAAGAGGCCAAGAAGGATGAATCTGTTATTGGGAGCAGAACGAGAATAAAGCCGGAAAAAGTGATTTTCAATAGCGGCAAAAGGCGAACACTACGAGTGAGGCGATATTGCGAATTGGACAGCGAGGACGATTCGGAGAGTTCGGGAGAGCCACCGGAAAAGCCTAAAGAATGTATGCCGCGTCGTACAATGACAGCGAATCGAGTGAAAACAGCGGAGAAGGTCTCGCCGCGTAGTCTGCGCTCTTCGTCGAGGAATCAACCGACGAAAACGGTAAGCCTCCTCTCTATCGGTGAAAGTAGGACGAAAGAGAAAATTGTTAAGCGCCCTGTTAAAGTGCCGCCGGCCGCGGAAAAAACAACATCGCGGAAGGCAAAAATTGAGGAATCGGAGGAGGAAGAAACGCTGGGAAATTTGTTGACCAAGATGACGAAGAAAAAGAAGAAGGAGAAGAAGGGGAAGCGGGAGGAAGAGGAAAAATGTGTTAAATCGACGAGCAAAGTCGAGTCGACCGAGAGGATAGTAACGAGTGCGGAAATATCAGCGGAAATGAAGCCGAGAGACGGAGATAATCGAATCGCGTCCCAGGTATCGGACGACGAGGAGGAATCTTTTCGAGGTTTCACCAAAAAGGCTATATCGAAAGTGCTGAATTCGTGCAATTCTCACGCAAGCGCGAATCTATTGGCGAGCGAAGAAGCAACCGCCGCCGGGTCATCGAGTCTCGAAATTCCGAAAATCGAGATTGGCACAAAGTCGTCGGAGACGTCGCTCGAAAAATTGGTAATCGACGACTCATCGAGAGAATTTCGGGCTATTTCGAGTATTAAATTCTCGCAGGAGGCGTCTACTACGATTGTCCCGAAAACGGAGGAAGAAAGTCCGAGCGTCGAACAGTCGCAATTGACTAAATTGGCGGAGATAAAGGTGGACGAGGCGACGGAATCGAACGAGGCAGCGGAAGCGGCGGCGGCGGCGGCGGCGGCGGCGGCGGCGACGACGACGACGACGACGATAAACCTCATGGACATGCCATTGAGCGGTGTTCACGTTCGTAAAGCGCGAGTCAACATGTCGACGGAACAAATAGAAAAATGGTTGAACGAGAGTTCAATGGCGCGCCAAGAATCCCCTCAAAAATCCGATAACGATGGGTCCAACAATTTTCCCCAGTTTGACGCGCCATCGAGCAAAATGAAATCCGAAAACAGTCACTTGTCGATACCAACGAGAATTCAACATCTCGTGCGTCCGGTAAACGTGACGATTCCAAAATTGGTTGAAAAATCAGCGCGAGAACGTTCCAACAACAATCGTAAAAAAATCATAACGAATCTGGTGGAACTCGAACGTTTTTCGAGTCTGACCGCGAAACAACAATTGGACGTTCCGGTGCCGAATAGGAATAAAATAAACGCCGATATGAAAGAAATAATAAAGGGTCGGAGCGTTAAAGCGGGTAGCAGGGAAAATCCGTCGATCGCGGGAGAGGAGAGCGACGGTGTTTCGAAATCCGATCAAAATTCGGTAGACGGTTCGTCGCCGGATAAAAAATCAACGCCCGAGAAAAAGCCAATGTTTCAACAGCGAAAAACATTTTTGCCAAAAGTGAAAGAACGGAAAATTGCAATTCCCAACGCCAATGCCTTTTCACCGGAAAACGAAAGCAGCGTTTATGCTTTCGAGACCGATACCGAAGTCCCCATAAACACGCCTTTTCGAAGAAAACTGAAGGAGCAAGCCACAATGATGGTTACTTCCGATTCTACGAGCCAGCTCCTCCATCCACCGGATACAAAAACAACTCGTTCGAAAGTTTCTTGCTCGACCGAGACTATCGACAAATTCGTAGTGCCGAAAAGCTTTGATAATACGTCGCAAGTTCAAGTGTTGCCTTTTGAGAGCGGCGTTACCAATTGCGCCGCTTCGATCGCCGTTCAAGTGAATTTTGAGGAGCCGGCGCACGCTCGAGCTTTCCAGCAGCGGTCGCACCGCCAGCAGCAGCAGCAGCAGCAGCAGCAACAACGAGGACAAGCCGAAGGGCTCGGTGGAATAAAGTTGTCGGAACAGGGAAACGAATTGATTCGGGACAAGCTCGAGATTGGCATCGGCCAACAGAAATGTACCGAAATATCAACGCAAACGGAAAATACAATAGAAAACGAGAACGAGGAGGATGGTGGACACGTTTTTTATATACCGTTGCAGAACGTCGGTAGAAACGGACCGAATCTCGTTCAAGGTCAACAATTGATACAAGGAGTTGCGGTTAAATTGGGCACCGAAGGTCCCAACGGTCCGAATCAGAGGGTCCTCTTGAGAGCCCAATTAGTCACGAAACCACCAGTATCCGTTGCTCGTTGTCCTCCCGTCGGTACCGTTCAACCTACCACTCGTAATCCACCAAATTCATCGAGCTCCACCACCACTTCCGTTCTCGATCATCCATACGCCGTTATCGATCCCAGCCAGCCCTCCACTTCGAGCACCAATTCGCCTCAAACTCCCGGCACGGAGGTTCCGACGCTGCCTCCTCCGCACCAGACTCAAACTGCACCTCCAACTTGTACCGCGACTAGACTCGCTTGCCATCCGTCGTCGACGACTGCCCACCACAATGACAAAGCTGCCACTACAAAATCACCGAAAAGTGCCCGGGAGAGAAAAGCCTCGGTTGATTCTACCAAAACTGCCAAAAGGTTAGTTCTCGCAGCCGCCCTTTTGGGCCTTCGACCCGAGCAAACCTATTCATATTGGTTCCCTTTCATTTTGGTTTGTTTTTTTTTTTTTTTTTTTTTTTTCCAGAGTTTCGGCCAAGTCGAGACAAAAAATGTCGGAAATATTGGCTCCGTCGAACTCGACGATATTTCCAGGCTCGAGCAATTCGAACGCGGAGGCTCGTCTCGTCGAGGCGCCAACTTTTCATCCGACGGAAAAAGATTTTCAAGATCCCCTCGAGTATATCGACAAAATTCGATCGATCGCCGAGAAATTTGGTATCTGCAGAGTCGTTCCACCGGCCAATTTCAAGCCAGAGTGCAAAGTCTCGGACGACATGCGTTTCACGGCGTACAATCAATACGTGCATCGCATGCTTCATCGTTGGGGCCCCAATGTCAAGGAAATGATGGCTATTAAAAAATATCTCGCAACACAGAGTATCACTCTGACTCATCCTCCATGGGTTTGTGCATCCTCATATTTATCGTTTTTTTTTTTTTATTATTTATACACGACGAGATTTTGAACCAAACTAATTTTTCTTATCGCATGCTCAAACAGATCGGTGGGATGGAAGTGGATTTGCCGCATTTGTACCAAACCGTCCAGAGTCTCGGTGGTTTGAAGGAGGTCATTGAGAAGAAAAAATGGCAAAAGGTTGCCGATGGTATGAAAATACCGAAATCTGCCCAAGATCGCGTCACCAAACTCGATGATATTTATTGCAAATATTTATTACCATATGACACATTGTCGCCGGGTAAATATATATTAATTTTTGCTAAAACCAGCAGCGAGAACATCAATTTGCTTATAATAATGCTCGAAATGAATAAATAACGGCAGCGGAACGAGGTAATCTTTTCGACGACGTCGAGGAAGATTGGAAAAGGAGAGAAACAAAGACTATGCAGAGGCTCGATTGCCAATCGACCGAGAACGATGACGACGAGGACGAGGACAGCTCGGACGAGATCGAAGAATGCATCATCAAAGTAAGACTAATGTTCATACTTTTCGAATCTTATCACGCGCGCGAATTGAAAAATGCGGAATATTTGTGGCACAGGGTAGAAATATGCCGTTGAACGCATTTTATCGTATCGCGCGGAATACTCAACGAATGTGGTTCGGAGAAAATCAACGGCCGGCTAGCGAGGCCGAAGGCGCATCGGCGATCGAAGTCGAGGCTGCCTTTTGGAAACACGTCGCTGAGAGAAAACGTCACGTTTGCGTTCACGCAGCCAGTATCGATTCCAGCGGACGAGGATTTGGTTTTTCCGTCGCGAAGAACAGTCCCTTTGCCAGACATGCCTGGAATCTCAAAGTTCTGACCAACAACGCTGGCTCGGTATTGCGGGCTCTGGGTCCTCTCATGGGTACGGAAATTTCAATAACCAAACGAGCAAAAGCGTCGGAATAATTCGGGACAAAAAGATACTAATAAATATTTGCTGATTTCGCAGGAGTTACCGTACCGACGCTCCACGTCGGAATGTTGTTTAGCGCCTGTTGTTGGTATCGCGATCCTCATGGACTTCCCTGGATCGAATACCTTCACACGGGAGCGAAAAAAATTTGGTACGGTATACCGGACCAGCACAACAATAATTTTCGCGAAGCACTCTCGAATATGGTGCCTCGTTATTGCAAGAAGAAAACTATATGGCTGCCGTCGGACACGGCGATGGTACCACCGGAATTATTAGTCAACAACGGTGTACCTCTGTGTCGTACCGTCCAAGAACCCGGACAATTTATCGTTGTATTTCCAAAAGCCTTTACATCCAGCATCTGCACCGGTTACGTAGTTTCCGAAAGCGTTTACTTTGCCCAGCCTGCTTGGCTCGAAAACGCCGAACAAGTATTCAAAGTAAGACTTTCACCATCCTCTTTCTCTCAAGTTTCACACTCTCATCCAACCATTTTTCTCGCTTTTTCTTCTTTCTTTTTTTCACAGGATTTACAAGACAGCTGCGAGCCATCGATATTCTCCTTCGAGAGACTTTTATTTAGCATTATTAATGATTCTCGTTCTCAGTACGATGTACTGAAACAGGTAAATTTTCCAATTCCAAATATTATGCAATTGTAGCCGGACTTGGTTGTCAAAAGCGTTTTTTCATTTTTACCTTTTTTTTTTTTTTTTTTTTTTTTTTTTTTTTTTCTTTTTTTTTTTTTTTTTTTGGTTTCTTTCCACCCGCCAGATCATGCCGGTTGTGATAAAGATACGAGAACGCGAGCTCGAGTACAGAAAACAATTGGAGTACATTGGATTGAGGGAGAAGGAAAAATTACCACTGCCAGGTACGGGAAAAGGAAAGAAAGGGAAAAAAATCAAGGAGGAAGACGATGACTTTGAGTGTGAAACCTGTCGAGCCAATTTGTTTGTCTCTCTGGTGAATAATTCGCAAGACGATAGCGTCTATTGTTTGCCGCACGCTCTTCAACTAATCGTACGGAAGAAACAAATACTCAAACATTGTACTCTCATGTACACGTACACGGAGGTACCATTTATTTTATTCCTCATCGATAAGCTCATTTTCGTTGGCCGCATATTTTCATTAATCGATCGATGTTATTTATTCAACAGGACGAACTGGACGATTTGATACACAAGTTGGAAGATAGGATCGAAGCCAAGTCGAAGAAACCTAATCAAATCAGGCAATCTAAATAGTTATATATACATACGAAGATATATATATAATTTATTCGCAAAAATGATAGACCTTTTACAGTTATTTATAGAATTTTTTCAATTTTGCTGCGAAATTTCTTGGGAAAAAAAGGAAAGAAAAAAAAAAAATGCCGCATTGCGAATGCTCGTAAAATCAGTCGATAATTGCGTCGCATTTGTTCTTCATCATGTTTTAGAATTTATTTACTCGGTATCGTTGTGCGTGTGTGTGTGTAATAGTCAAATTGAAAGAAACAAGAATAAGTTAAATGCTAGCGTATCTATGCGATATTAGAGGTGTGAGGGTTGCTGCTGTGTGCTTTTCACTATTGGGCCGTGTTTATTCCTCTCGATGCTTGATGAAGATTGGCGCGTCGTCCCCGCGATCCAAGTGCCAAAAACCATATTTCCCGAAAAATTTCTTAATTACCAAAATGGAGAATGAAAATAAAAGTCGTCGTAGTAAATTTATTTGTTCGTACAATTTGATTGGCTGGAGAATCGAAAGAATGCGTCTTTTCTTTTTGTTCCCTTATCTACTTTCATCACTGGAAAAATGTACGAAAAAGCTTAAATGTTTTTCAAATAAACATTTTATCCCGTCGCCACGTTGGCCTTTTTTTTTTTCTCTCCTTTATTCGTACAAATTATCAAATATACATCTCGATCGGAGCGAATTGAAAGAAAACGAGATCGATTTAAGAAAAATCCTTAACGCGATACAAAATTGCAATTGCAATTGAAAGAGATTCGGTCGCTCGCGAGCTTCGCGGTAAAAATAACCTGCTGCTGCGAGTTTTATTATTTTATGACCGTGGAAGGAATGTCGTAACCGGAACAATACTCAATTCGTCTTTTTCACATCTGTGTCTGTGTGTGTGTGTGTGTGTGTGTGTCTATAATGTATATAGTTATAGAAAAATGTATATCGTAGTCTAAATAATAGAATGGGGATTCGAAGCTATGACTGTTCGCGGCGTTTTAAAACGTCGAAAAGGACTTGGGTCGTGTCATCCTTGTTCTTGGCATTCTCGCCGTCCTCGCCGTCCTCGTCCGAGCTAAAGTTGGAATTAAGCAGGTTCGTTAGGGAGGTAGATTTGGTTGACAATAAAGGCAGATTCGATTCCATTTGATCCTCGCCGTTCGAATCGATGGTCGTTATCGAATTCGATTGTAATTCGAGCTTCTCCATCATGTCCTTGGAACTTTTTAATACTTTTTGTATAACGTGCATTACTATACCACCGAGGCACATGAGCAATCCGACGAAATTCAAACCCGTTATGCTATCACCTTTGAACTCGACCGCCAATATGACGATGCACATTTCCTAATGTTTAAAAATAAATAATATGTCGAATGTAAATAAAAAAGAAACGCGTTTGAAAGATTTAGCCGCTTACCTTGAGAACTCCCGTGATGGAAAGCGTGAGACTAGATGTGTATGTGACGACTACAAATTCCATAACTTCCATATTAAATGCTAAAATGGCACCGGCTAAAATAGCCGCGGTAGTTGAGAGTACTTGACTCGCATTGTTCCAATCGGTTGTTCGTAAACTATCGTAAATTTTACCACCTGCCACGAAAACATTATTCATTTTTATTATTTCTTTCGTAATGCGAGATTTTTAATTGACCGCGCGGCAAGGATAATCAAGACTCACTCTCAAAGTAGAGAGCAACGGGCAAGATGGCGATCAACATCCAAGGCTGCATGTAATACATCATATCAATGGGATTACTCATACCGAGCTTGGATTTTTGCATCACCAATTGTGCCATTGTCCAGCGTAAACCGCTCGAAAGAGCGGCAAATAGACACAACAAAAAACCAAGCAAATCGAACTGCACGGATTTGTAGGTAAACATCATCAGTCCCATCGATATCATGCCGACGACTCCTACCAGCGACCACGACTGCGAAGGAACATGTGTATCATTTCTCATATCGCTCCGATTCGCGGGTGAATTTTTTTCATTTTCCTTTTCTTTTGAAAATACCTTTTTCTCCAGTTTCAGCAGAACGGAGAATCCGAGAATGAAAATGATCGAGGTTGACTTTGTCATTGTGTAACTGCGACCAAAGAAATTGCCAATTAATTATCAGTTTGGCCATTTTTTTTAAGTAAAAACGGGTATATAGACGTACAGGGATATAGTTATCAAAGACATGGCCCAATTGGAGAATCCCACATCCAATCCGCTCGCAATTCCCGGGGCTGCCAGAGACGAAACAATAGTTTGCCAAGACATTTGACATTGTTCTCTCCCTTTTGCACATTTTCTCACGCTCCTTACCGCCAAGGCAAGGAGAAATTTAACGACTAAATGGCAAAGAACGACGCTCAGCGGCCGCAAGAATTTCTGAAATATTTGCAGCGCTCGTTGTTATCATTTTTTTAGCGTCTTGAATTTCTATCAGACAAATCAAGTCCAAATAATTTTCTACTAACGTAGGCTTCGTACAACCATTGCTGATAAAAAGTCAATCCTACGGAAAGAATAAAGTATATGGAAATTAAAAATATGGACTGGAATATTCCGTGCCAGAATGACTTTTCCCATCTCGAAGCGTTTTGGAACTCCGGTACGTGCTGTAGATAATAATCCGAGCCGTCCGGATCCTGTCTGGCAATTTCATATTTTACATTGGAACTTGGCATTTCGTGATTGCTAATCGCTTCTGAAAACAAGCAACGACGACAAATAGTCAACGTACGGTATTACAGCGGCCAGTTTAATCGACGATGAAATACTTACCAATTTAGAATGTGCTCATAGTTCAGGAACGTTTATTCGCGATTAATTGAAAAATATGAAATTTTTCGATTTCGTTCGAGCAATAATTATTATTTCACGAGATCGATATTTCTTATCCATATGTCAAAGCGCGATATCAAAAAAGGCCGAAATTTCATGCGATGATGCAAACGTATCAACGAAATCGTTTCGAAAATATTGTTTTTCCTATAAATTGTAAAACAATTATACACATTAGAGGAGAAATAATTGTTGAAATTATTAAATCCGTAATGAAAGCAAACTTATGTTTACACTAGATGGGTAACAACTATAAACATAACCTTCAAAATCATCGGACATTCTTGGTCGATGTGGCGCAATTTTTTTGAGATTTTTTTTTTTTCTCAACACAAGTACACAATAAAGTTTCGAGTTTTGCGGGTATATAATAACGGCGGGCGTTTATATATCAACTCGATGTATATACCGCCTATATCTGTTGCTTTTTTTTTTCCGAATTTATTTAAAAGTACTTAACAGCAGGCAAAACATAACGTAACAGCTGTTTTAGCCTGTTGATGGAAACCACTTTGAGCTTGCGTGAAAAATAATCAGATAAAAATTATAAGCACGACCGTACCACCTGCTCGTATCTTATTTCAAAGTTGCCTTGAGCGTGTGAAAGAGTTGATATACTTTTCAGCGACGATTAAAATTCTGTTCAGGCGGTACTGCTCTACCTCTCTACCACACACCGTGCGGTATATATAACAATGTTGAGGACTTTGGCGAACAATCGGCGAATCGAACGAGTTGTTGCCCATGCAATCAACTGATGCATTTATCAGCTCGTAAATGCGTCCTTTTATGAGCTTGTCTTTACGGTGCTGCTAATTCAAGCGAATGGACCGTAAAACAAGTGGACAACATTTTTTTTTCCGTTCTTCTTACCTTTCGTGATCGCCTGAATCGCATCCTGTCATTGCGGTACTACATATACGTCGAATCCGTGATTCATAAAAAATGTGGCAAACTACGCGATTACGATGCCGAAACGATTTTGATTTGTACACGAAATTCAATGATTTATCAATATATATATATATATATGTATACATCTTTATAGACTAAATATGGAATCTGTTGGGTCAATGCATGGTGTTTACGTCGTCTGCTCCGAGTGTTATCTTCTTTCGTTGCGACCGCCGTTTCTGTAACTGCCGCGCCCCCGAGTTCCGCCTTTACCGATAGTCGCGGGTTTGGCATTTTGTTCGGGATTAAATCTCGTCGATGCGCCGGTCCAACCGCTCGCGGTTCCCATCGCCGTGGGAGTCGCCGACAATTCCGCCGCCGTCAAGGACGTTGTCGAATTGCTCTGGACCGCCTGCAAATTCCAAACTTCCTGATGCTTATAAATCTCGTTGAATTTATAATTAAAATCATAAATAAAAATAATAAAATGAGGACGAACCGTGGGTTGCCTTACGGTAGATCCGGTGACGTTATTAGCATTCCCGTTGTTGGTTATGGCGTTGTTTACATTTGATACCGGCGGCCCGGAGGAGCCCCCCTGATTAACGAGCTGTTGCACAAGCGCCGGATTTGGTTCGCTCATGTTCAACTGTTCGTTGATAACCATGCAAAATTCACCAATTTTTTGTATATCACCAGTCTTGCCGGAATAAAGAGTCAAACATTGCCGCCAAACGGAGGCATAACCTTTGGTCAATCTAACGATATCCCCGGGTACCAACAATTGTCCGGGTTCGTCCCAGATCGAAACATTCATACAGGCAGTCGTATCGGCCACTTTGAAAGTTCGAACTTCGCGGTTTTCTTTGGTCAGGGTTGGATGACCAACCTCCAGAACGATAAACATCACGTTTATGTTTTTCTGTCCGGGTCTTATGTCCTTTATTAGCACGTATTCCATCGTCCGTTCCATGTCGTTTTTCCGTCTCTCGTATCACCTAAGCGCACTCACTTTCAGACGCGTTTGGCCTTTCGTAAAAATATTATACGAACAACACCGGATTTACACCGCTAAAACTTTCGAAAAATTCGGTTGTACGCAAAAGCACGAGCTTCGCGGATCCCTTTTCTTTTCCGCGGACACTCTCTCGTCGACGACGCTCCTCTCGAAAATAACAATTCAATGTTTATGGGAAAAATACTCTGCTCCATTGGCAAACAAGTGCAATAAAGTAATGATTTTTTTCCCCACTTATTTTGTTAAGAGCAAACTCGATCGTAGCTCGCTGCTCGCACGATCGGCGTCGTTCATCGCGGCCGCTGCTCCTTCTTCTCTGGTTCGCAGCTGGTGAATTCTACCTCGGCCATCTTTCGTTGTAAGCGACAACGGTCGAGAGGTCGCGCCATTCGTGTATAATAGAGATGATAATACGAATAATATAATTTACCGCATGACATAGATCTAATCGCAGGGTGAGAACAACGGGCACGCCCATTATCATCATAATGGTTGATGCATTTATTCATTTAATAATTGTTGCTTACGCCTAAGAATAATCGTATAGTAGTTAGTAGCGAAGTAGTTGCTCATTTGCTCACTGGCAAACGGAGAGGCGACAGCGGTGGGTGAGGGAGCCAGCGATTGGCTGCGACGATGACATCGACATATATAGACACCTCTATACGCGCTGGTATATTATTTACCAATGTGTCAATATTCCCGCCGCGTCGTTCCGAATGTAAATCCTCGAGGATTGGCCCAAAAGTGTTGGTAAACGGGAAAAGATTTTGAAGATGCTCTCGTGAAATATTCGATCAAATCCCTGTAGGATAATTACCCATGTTTTTATCCAGCCGGCATCCTGAACCCCGTTGAAAGGCCCGCTGGGTAGTTGTCTGATTTTCATCATCAGTCAGTAGACAATCCTTTCTCTGATATATTCCTAACCTCAAATTCCCGATGGGTCGGAGAATGTTGAGCGCCCCGATCGGTGTTATCGGTGTCGCCAGTTTTCTTTATACTTTTCATGTTCTCTATCGGCTCATGTGCTTCACCTCTAGTCACTACGAGAACCGAAAACATCTCGTCCAAGGTCATCTCGAGGCTGGTAAGTCTTTTCATTCCGCTGGCTCGGGGCTGTTGTGCCAAAAATCTCGTCACGCCAATGTTGTTGTTCTGTTACCCAAGGCGCAGAGACGCCGATTCTGATGACATTACGAATACTGGTGATCGACGCTTGCCTCCTGAGTTTGTTTATGTTGCAACACACTTTGATGGCCAGGAAGGGAGCGATAAATATTTATGAAAAATTGGGAATCGAAGAAATTGAACGCGGCGTTTATAACGCCGCTAGTTCGGCCTCACTATACTTTCTCATTGACAATTGGCAGAGCGCACCTTGGATTTCGCTCTGGAACATCGATACCTCCGAGAGCGACGCGACATGGACACTTTTTGTTGCGTTTCACATACTCGGATGGTCGGTAGTCTACAGCGGTTGTCTCATGATGGACATTACCGAATTGGCCGGCCTCAAACAAATCTATTACAAATTCACCTTGAGATCTTGCCCGCTGGCCTCCAAGTCCAAGAAACTCGTGCGCTACTACGCCCACATGCGACATCCCAGTTTCATCGGCTTTCTCACCATACTGTGGATTCATCCGCGCATGACGTACGCGTTTCTTTCAAACACTTTTATCTCCTTTGCACCAGGTTTTACACAAAATATCAAAATTTGTTGAATTTACAGAATCGATCGACTTTTGTTGTCAAGTTTGTTGACCGTGTACATGGTAATGATGTGGTCGGTCGACGAGGAAGATCGGCGCTATCACGCCCATACAATACAAAGGAAACGTCGTCGTCTCTCATAATCTCGCTCGAAAATTAAGGATGTCTCACCAATGGCGGATCGTACTAGTTTTATTATTGCAGCTCTTCGTCCTATCTCCTCGGCACACGTCGTTCCGCTCTTCCAGCAACAATATATTATTGAAACGTCGTTGAAAGAGAGGATCAGGTCCAACAATATAGACACAAAAATACATATATATGAAGAAAATATATTGAAAATACATTGAACGATCGATGGGAATTTTTTTCTGTCTAATTCAATTGGTGACTTGGAGAAGAAGAGCGGTTCCTTTGAGAATCCAATAGGCTTGGTCACGGGCGGAGGGCAATAATATTGGAACGACGAAATTGGTACTGTGGCCCGTGGTCGAGAGAACACCGGCGCGAATGCTCGTTTTATACAGCGGACAAACGTATCGCGGATCCTTTACCGGCAATGATTGCACCGGATTAATGTGAATGACCGGCATCGGTGGATTCATATCGCCTGTAACGGACGCATTTATTTATATCATATCCGTTGACATTGTCGTGGATCTGAATTTTCGATTTGTTAACTCGTGGTACCTTTCGTTGCATCGACGAGCACCATAAATTTGAGGTCCCATCGTCCAGCATCCAAGAACAAACCATGCGTGAAAACTCCATCGACGGGAGGTTCGAGATTTTTGTAAACGGAATCGACTTCGTTGTCGGCGGAATTATGGGCGGCTTCGATTTCCACCTGATCGATAATCTCTTTCGTTACCGAAAAATCTAATTTCAATTGGTCGATCGGGATATTGTATTTTCTCGCGTGAGTCTGAAGCATTCCTGTTATGAAGCCTTGGGGAAAAGAGAGCCCCGAGAGCCAAAAAGATATCGGCTGCTTGTGGCTCAACCAAATCTAAAATTTCGCATGTTGAAAAAAAAAAAAATTTTAATATTTATATTCGCAGTTATGGAGGCAATGCGGGGGTAAAAATGATGGGAACCCTTATGAAATCTATTCGCAGCTCCAAATCTCTCGTCCAACTGCCCAGAGTCTTTAACGAAGGATAAACGTTTACGCTGTGCCACAATTGAGGTACCTGCAGGAAAGAACGTTACCGGCGTAACGTCGTCGTCGTTATATTTATCATTCGAGCGGACTCACGGACCTGATTGTTGACCAGAGCCTTGAAAACTCTTTCCAGCTCGTCCGACATGACGACGAAGCCTTTGATGGCTCGTTGAAGATTCTCCATTGAGACATGAAGTTTGGACAAAAGTTTGTTGTATCTGTCGACCTCGTGGAGAAGAACCGTCGTAAACGAAGGTATTCTTCCGGCCGAATCTTTCATCATATGATTCGGATGACAAATATCCAAATGGATGGCAACATCGATTCTCGCGACTATCCTATCAGCGATCTCGAAAACAATTTCCGTAGTGGATCGGCCTTCGGCTCCCATTTCAACGTTCGGTTGCACTTCCAATATCGTGCTTATTATTAATTCCGTTTCTTTCAACTGTGCAGACAAAAGCGCAACTAAAATCGTTATCGAGTTTTGTTTATTTTTTGTTTATTCGATTTCGATATGAGGCGCGGGGGGGGGGGGGGGGGGGAACCCGAAAAAAGATGTTTGATTTTTTGGGCCTTCAAAAAATATTGGGATTCTCGAAAAGGAGAAAAAAAAAAAAAAAAGTTCTTTTCTTAAATGCCGGACGGTGAATACGTATAATCTGTATGTACGTTACCGACTATTAGTTCCGGTTTGTTTGAGAATAGTGAGAGGCAAAAAAATTTGGCGCGTACTCGGGATAAGAGTCTCGGGTGAAAAAAAATTGGCCAGGATCGTTTTGAGGCATCGCAAGTCCCAACCGTCGGTTATTCTTCCGCCGTACGTTATTTCTCCGGTCGTATAGATAAGCGCGTTCCACGGTATTGTTCCGGCTTGGCAAAACATTAGCAAATTTAACAAGCAACATTCACGATCGTTGTCGTTAAATTCGTAGAGAATGTTCCAACCGAGGGGACCAAATTTCTTTCGTTCTTGGACAATCGCGTGGAAGAAACAAACGCCGAAAATCATTCTCCGCCAATTATCGTTCAAGACTGAATAAACGCGCGGATAGAAAATGAGACGTTGATATGAAAAAATAAAGAGGATAAAGGGAGACGCGACTTGCCATGATTATCGAAAAATTCTTGGTTCAGTTCGTAAAATGCTCGTTTAACGTTGGCCTTTAAACCTTTGGGCGGTTCGTTGGTGACTTTGACGGAATTTTGCAATACCGAGACCGGAAAGGCCGAGCTCGGCATAGAACTGAAAAAAAGTCGAAAATCTTGATGAACCGTTTGAGAATTTTCGGTAATGGAAATAACGAGCCTTTCCATGGCGAGCATCCACGAGGTCGCGAGATGACAATTTTGTAAAAAAATCCAGTGTCCCTCGACGGTTGCTCTCATGACGAGATTCTCGGCGATCGGTCCTTGACCCTGACCGAGCGATATGGACTCGTATTTTTCGGTAAAACCCATTTCTCCGGCGAACCTTTGAAAAGCACCGAAAGGATCGGATCCGGTGCTCAAGACGAATACGAGCGGAGTCCCTTTCGACGTGTCCCGAAATCTATCGGAGCAAAAGTATTTAAACTTTTCATTGGCGCCCCGCCGTCTCTCTATCCCCGACTTTTCGGCCCTTTAATTATTACATTTCCGGAAGATAAGTAATCGCCGATTCTACAAATCGATCTCCCATATTTTTCTTCACGTAAGCCGTCACACCGAATATAAGTTTTTCCTCTTTCAGACATTTTATCAACATCAGTTTTTCCATGTCGCTCAAGTTTTCGTCCCACTTGCCGCTAGCCCGTTCACTCATGTTGCTCGGAATAACGTTCAGTTCCTGCCACATGCAGAAAAAAAAAAAAAAAAAAAAAAAAAAAAAAAAAAAAAATCCGCGCGAGTACATCGAGGAGATAAGAACGAACGAACCTCTTGGAAATATTCGATACCGATGGGAATTCTCTTAAAGGCGTCCTTCATAATAAGTTTGAAGTTGGAAAAATGAGTAGCTAAATAATTGACGTTGTTCCACATGGATTCCGTTAAGGTCGGATAATCCGGTTTTTTCGCCTATTTCGCCAATTACGGGAGCAATATCATTATGGCAAGTTAAATCGTCGCTCGAATAATATGCGGGGTGGGATACCTGATGATGGGGTGTTTGGCCAGCGGCGCCGCGCAGAATGAAATTCCACTCGGGCCAGCTTATTATTTCGGCATCGAGGTAAATCGCGATGTTCAGCATGAAACCAAATACGAGTTTGTGCCTCTCGAACAATCCTCGGGAAACGTTTGTATAAGTGGAGAGGGTTATTTCGTCGTAAAGAATCGTCAGACGAATCTCGAGGTCGGCATTTTTTTCGCTCGTCTCGATAACGTTGTTGAATATCTTGACTCGACAAAATAATTCCCCCATTTATTCAGCGCCAACTCAAATAATAATAACGATGATGATGGCGCGATGGATGGAAAAATAGTATCGACTGACCTGAGTGAAATATTTTAGAGAAAACTGATACATCGTATCAATTTCGGCCAAATTGCCGACAACAAAGTATAAAACGGATCCGCGCGTTGCGACGCTCCGATATTTTTCTCGGGCTTCCGAGATTTTTTCCTCGGTCGCTTCGGTCTCGAGTAATCGGCTACCGATTATCGCTGAAGTTTCTTTGCTATCGTTGAGAGTCTCGATGAGCTCCTCATTGTCGAGAATATCATCGCCCGAGCTAAACAGCAGCGACAAAATTTTATCCTCTATGCTCTGTAACTGAGCCTTGTCCGCGTTTATTTTTCCAATCAATTCGTTTCGGAATTTCTCCAAATCCGGACGTTCCAGGCGTACGACGTCGCTGCAAAAGTAACGAAAAAAAAAAAAAAAAAGCGACAAAATGATGCTGCAAAATGTAGACCAGCCGTCTACTTAATGCTCAACTTACGCCAACAATTGATCCTCCAGTCCGGACGGCGTGACTGTGAAATTTACGATCGTTACTTTGATACAAACTTCCGGCAAATAGTGAGGATTAGCCATTTTCGTGGTGAGATAAAGTTTAAAGTTTGAATCGTATTCGATGTCATTGTCACCGAGACGTATCAGAGTTCTTCCGGCCTGCGTGCGAGGGATCGGTACGAGGCTCGTCGTTATCGATACAACGAGTCGGATATGGGCGAGGAAATGAATGGAAAAAAAAAAAAAAAAACACGAACCTGAAGAAAGGTTTGCTTGAGCAAAACCGGCTCGAGACTCGGATCGAGAATCTCGCCAAGTTGTTGAAGCAATATCGGTGCACCGACTCTTATGCAGGCTTCCATTATTCGCATGAAATTGGCGTCGGTAATTTTACAAATTTGAAGATTATTAATCTCCTCCATTCTGCGTATCCATCGATTGGCCTGTTCCTGCGGATCGATCATGAGCGGCCATCGACCGGCCTGAGTAACGAGAATCGCATTTTCCGTAGAAACGCTATCTTTGGGCAAACCATAAGAGTTCCACGTGCGAACGACGTACGGATCGGTGAGAACTCTAACGAGATTAAAATTGGTCGTGGTAACGATTCCAAGTGTTTTGCAGCCGGAGAGCCAATCGTCGAGCAACCGTTGCCGATAATTATTTGTGAATGCTCCGAAATAAGCCAAACAGCCGGCAGCGAGGAGACAATCGCCCCTCAAATTATTTATTTGTCCGTCGAAACCCCTGACGAGCTGATTCCATCGAACTTGCTCGTCCGACAGCGCCGCCATTAATCGTCCCGATCTGTTTAATCTCGCCTCGCTCAAATTCATATTGTACTCGAGATCGGCCAAATTTTTCATCGCTCCGTCGTACCGTTCCTCCAAACGTTTTATCTTTTTCTCAATCTCTTGCAATTCTTGCTGCTTCTGTTGGAGCACAGCCTGAATCGCCCATAGCTCGTTCTGCGCCTTTAACAATCTGTTAAAAATATTACAAATAAATATCTCGTAAACGATAATACCGATAGCAACAATATATATTATATTATTAACTTACACGGCGCGCTTCGGCTCGACAATACGAAAAATTTTCGCATATCCGTCTATCGCCCGTACCCAGATGCAAATTGATTTGCAAACTTTGCTCTGCTTCGCCACTATTTGTGGAACAAATTCCGGATGGCCCACGTAATCCTGGAGTTTCTTCAACAATTTTTCATTTATTTCGTCCTTCGGATAATTCATCAAACGTTCGAGAAAGTTGGCCGGATCGGCGAGTACGTGCTTCGCCGATGGCCAATCGGTTCTGTAAAAGGGGAACGAAAAAAAAAAACAAAACTCCAAAGCCCCCCGCGGCGAGGAAAATAAATAAATACAAACTTTTCGTCGAGAAGGAGACAAACCGCCTCCATGACGAATCGCACGAGATGCGGCGGTTTGTTGAATACTTTAATCTCAATAATGTCGTTTTTGTTGAGAGCCTCGAGAGCTTTTTGCGCCTCTTGAAGAGCGGGAAGCGCCGCTTCCAAATCTTTTCGGGCATCCAATTCGAGGGCGGCCGTTTCTTCGGCCATAAACTTGGCAGCTGCCTCGTCGGCCGTCACAACGCTCCGAACTTTGTCGCATTCGATTTGTTGCTTCGCCACGACTTTCATCAAATTTCTGGCCTCTTCGGAGCTCGTTTTTAATTTTGGCGCGAGGCCCAGCAGTTGCTCCTTCATTACGGCCACCATCTCGTTCGTCTCGTACAATTTCTATCGAGTTTTTATTATATTTATCTCTCGGCCGGCCTCCCAACGAATGAGCATTCATTAGGTATAAAGAAATTTAAATGTTTGCTCACGTTCAGTCCGTTGGTTATCTTGGCCTGCAATGCCAATATTTCATTCTTCTTCTTGTCCACAGTCGAGAGATAAAGCTTTATCAATTGCAAATAACTGCTCGGGGTAGTATAATATCTTCTTCGCATCTCGTTGAAAAAACGAACGGTCGTGTCTTGGACGCTCTGCGCGAATAACGCGAATAACGGATTTAATTCGCGGATTAAATACTATTAAACGATGTCGAGGACCACGTACGACAATATTAAACGTACGTCTCACCCATTCCAACGATCCAAACTCGAAATTGGTAATTTTAATAATATCGAATTATAAGGAATCGTTACTTGGTGCATCAAGACGCAAATGGAGGAGAGAGCGGACAATGTTTCGGGTTCATCGGGGACGAGGGAATTGATGGAGCTCTCGGCGACTGATAAAAGAGCCTCGCGGGGCCAATTGGTGAACCAATCGATGGTGCAACAGTTGACCAAGGAAGGAAACATGCGGCAACGTCGTCGAAAAGCATCGCCAACGGGGCTCATGCACAATACCAGATGAAGATGATTTCTCACCCGAGCGATGAAAAAATCGTAAATCCCGTCGCGATTATCCTCCGCGATTCCAGCCTCTTTCGCGGCTGGCCTCGTCTCGATAATCGCCTTTTCCAGCTCATCCGCTTCGAACAAATTTGGCACTTCTCCCGAATTCAAGGTGTTATTGATGTCTTCGAGAAATTCTTCCAACACTATTTGCGTATCGGTGAATAAAAATGTTGAATTATCGGCCCGAGCGCCGGGTCTCAAATAGAATCGACGAAGATCCTCGTGCCAGGCGTTGAGGTCATAGCCCCGGCTCACTCGGATCTGATAACATCTGTGCTCGGGCGAGCACAAAAAATTCAACGCGAGTATAAAATAATATGCCGGTCATATCGTACGATAAATAATTCAAGGCAAATATAATTAACGGATAGCCGTTGAGATGAGAGGCGAGTTTGGTCAAGCTTTGTTTTCCCATTCCACCGACACCAACGAGAAGTCCGTTTCCTCGCTCGGAACGCAAAATTCTCGCGATTCTACAGAGATGCTCGATCGCGTCCATAAAAAAAATCAGCTTCATCTCTTTGTTCGTTACGATTGAGTAATCGTCGAGATAGTCCTGAAAAACATACGAAATTTCATATTATTTGTTATTTAAAAAGCGGGCGGCGGCAAGCAGACGGATATAATGAAATTATTTGTAACGAACGCGAAGAACGTTCTTCATTTTGGTGAGATCGAGAATCTCTTCGTAAATTCGATCTTCGGGAGGGGCGCCGAACGACATGAAATCTCCGAAAAATAAAAGCGGAGGTCGTTCGATAATGGTCTCCCCGGACGGGAGCGGTAACACTTGGTCACCGAACGAGCGCCAACACATATCCGTAACGAGATGATAAAAGTAACTCTTGTCCTCGAGGTTTATCAAGCGATCGTGAAAAACCCTCAGACACTCGTGATAAAATAATCTGCAATATTTTTTATATTGCGGGCGAGGAGTCTGAACCAACGCGACTATGCGTATAAACTTTTGTTCGAACCTCAACATTTGTCGCGCCTCGCGAACCGACGACGAATCAGCTTGAAGCATTCCCTGAACGCACTTTGACAAATCACGAAGATTGAAGAGATAATGAGACTTTTCGGGTGTCGGCAGCAGATCGACCGCTATTTTTTCGTATATATCGACGGTTGCGCCAACTATTCTGTCACCAATTTCCATAACTGGTTGTGCAAAGTCTTGGAGGAAGCCGCGAATTATCGTTCTACGTGATAAAAGCGAGCGTCCGCGCGGGGCTTGAAATTTCGTATAACCGCAAAATTCATATTGAAAAAAAAAAAAAAAAAAAAAAAAGAAAAAGAATTTAGGCGATATTAACTTGAATATAGCTTTGAGGGAAGCCTCGTCGGGCGAGGGTATGACCAACATTCCGAAATGTCGGACGAATCTCGGAGTGAGAAGATTTCTTCCGCCTCCGGGAGGTGCACAAGCGACCGACAGAACCACGTCCTCGACGCTCTTCCAAAATAATTTGTCTCGATCGTAAAATCCACCAAAGTCAAGCAGCTGCCTGTCGATCAATCCACGAGCCAATATTTTCATTTTAAATGAATTTCATCATTTATCGTTATTGTCGGGAGATAAAAAATAAATGCCTCAATAATTCAATGGGGGGTTGAGAGCCGTAGGTGTCGAGTTTCGGCATATTGACATCGTCGACGAATACGCAAACGCGTTTTCCATAAGGCGCCCCGAGGACCGTTCTCTTTTTTTTCTCGAGCTTGAGCTCGAGAATCTCTTGAGTCCGACCGCTGCTAGTTTGAGCCGAAAAATTCAGGCTTATCGGCAGCCAGAGCGTACTCTCTTGTAGTTTTTTCAGGACAACTTTGGTGATTACCGTTTTGCCGACGCCTGCACAGCATTGTCAAATTATTTTTCACCATTTTGCTTGGTTATATCGCGTCGTTGGATCATCATCAAGTCATTTTGGTACTAGCCCGTAGCGCCGGTTACAAAAACGGGCTTGTTCGCCTGGACGAGTTTTTGTACGATGAAACCAAATCGCACTGTGTCGATCGTCGGCACGAGAATATCAAAAAATGGCTGTTCCTCGTCGTAGACGAACGCCGGCATTAATTTCACCCAAAGATCCATTCTACGATTTGGAACGTTGATGTACAAGCTCCAGAGATCACCGGACGACGGCAGACTGTCGGCAGGCAAAAGTATCCAAATTTAGTTGTTGTTATTATTTTTTTTTTTTTTATTGTATATTTCGGTGGAGCCGGGTCGTATGATAATTTATTATGATCATCACCGCGCGGCCGAGTTGTCGTCGAATTGTTCCTTGACAAAGAGCTCGAAAGCCTCACGGTAAACGTCAATCACGTTACCACCGATCCCCCAGATGTAAGAAAATATAAAGGCCTGTATGAGGAAAGTCTTGAATCGCGATCGATCCGCGCTTTTATCGATCGATCCTGGCTCGAGAATAATGCTTTCCAAAAGAGCACAGCACATGCTCACTTTGCCGATATCCACCTGCGGCGTTTAAACAAAATACACTATTAAAATATATCGAGATAGACAAGAGTTGACGATAATTTCATCGATATTTACTTGAGCGATCGCGTGTTCGCAATTTTTTTTGAAAAATCCAAGCCCTGCCTCGATATAAGTTTCAAAAAATTCGATAACCAAGTCCTGAAGGTCTTGATTGAGTATTATCAGGCGGCGTGCCCAGCTCTTTACGTAGGGCAACCAGCCGAGCTCGGCCGGATCCACGTAAACCATCCCTAGAGATATAATGTGACTTTTGCGACAGCTATCGGGAAATGGAGAGAGGAATCGATCGCGGTGCTTACCGCATCTGCTAACGGTAGCCGGAGAGGCTTGAGCAAGATCCATTACTTCAAAGATCATGTGAACGTACGGGGTGAATTTAATTCTTTCGGAATTGGCGAGACAGAGCATTTTATTGTCGTCCAGTACGGTATTCATATTTTCAATCCAAACGGCGTCGACGGGTCCGTCGCACACGACCCACTGATGCTCTTCCGTGACAAACTATCGTCGGACAATAATAACCACGTGCCAGTAAATCATTCCAAAGGCAACGAGAAAAACGGATTATTGTGGACGGATATTGCTTACGGAACAGGCGATACGAACGATGGAGCCGACCAATCCGTCGTGCCATTCGTTGCTCAACGTATTTATTTCACCATATAGTTCACCGATCGTTACCGCTTTCGGATTGATTACGTACATGTGAACCGTCTGATAGGCTTGGCCAGGGGCTCCGAGCTCGTGCAGACGCGTATACGTGTCTCGAAGGGTCTTGCGACAAGAATACACATATATATATATTATTCTAGACAAACGAGGGCGAACAAAGAATGAAATTGATTACTTGAAGAAGCGTAGTTTTGCCCGAGCCGGTCGGACCAACGAGCATCACTCCGTGCCTGACTAGCATCGTCTCGTGCAATTGGAGAGTTTTTGTGATTGTACAAGTTTCCGCTTGCAGTCCCGCCTCCTCCAGTATCTGATTCGTCAACGTAAATGCATCAAACAAATTTTAAATGATATATATTGATTATAATGGGAATGCGAGTCTCACGGCGACGGCGGTCTCGGCCAGAATTCCATAATCTTCTTCCGGTATTTCGACGTTGGGAAAAAGATCGCCGAGGATACCGCGAAAGAGTTCAGCATCGTCGGCCAAAAATTTGGGCAAATTACTGTCTCTGAGGGCTCGCATCAGTACCACTTGTTCGCTCTTGTCAGGATTTTCTCGTTTCAAACTTCCGGCCATTACTAGCACGCTCTTCACCGCTCTGCATATGACTTTCGATAATTAATAAATCATCGATAATAACCACCGATGAGGCAGTAAAAGTGATGTATTTTTTTTTTTTTTTGCAAACTCGCCTCATGCCAAAGTCGTAGTGATCCTGTTGCGACAATTGTTCGCTGCAAAGCGTATACAATAGAGTCATCTTGACCGAGAGTATTTTTGACGATTCAAAACCTTCGGAATAGAGCGTCACTTCGGCTATGAGCTCTTGAGGCGGGGAACAGCAGGGCAAAGAAGAAAAAAGTCAATGTATGCGCGAGAATGGAATGAGATTTTTGGGATGCGAGACTCACTGTAATCGGGCACCATCATGGAAATTGGCCGAAAGAGTGATTTCAAATTGTCGGGTAATTCTGTACGACCGGCGTATCCGGGATTCATAGTAATAAAAGCCGCGCACGACATGACCAGCTTTATCTTACGCCCTTCGAACATGAATCTGTAAGGAGAAAATTAACACAATGTGCGACAATGAAATGTGATGGCGTTATTGGCGTATAATAAAGGAGCGATATGCGACTGACTCGGTAGCTCGTGCAACTTTGGCGTTTCTTATGATTATCAATTGTTGAGCTATGACCGAGAGTACTTCGATGTCGATCCGATTAAACTCGTCGAAGCAGCACCAAGCGCCCGAAGTGGCTAGTCCAGAAAAAAATCTTCCCATCATCTGCAACACGCACAAATCTTCATTTGTTTAGCCAGCCCCGCTTTTTACATCTGAAAGTTGGACATTTTCACCTTAAAATCGAGACCTTCGGAGCAATTGAAAACGACGCACTGTATCGCCAGAGCTTTGGCCAAATCTTTGGTAGTTTCGGTTTTGCCCGTTCCGGCTGGACCGGCCGGTGCTCCGCCTGAAAAAATTATCCAAAAACGGGCATAAACATTAGAATTATAATGCACGAGAGAGCGTACCCAAATCGAGCTGCAGGGCTCCCATCAAGCACAAGTAACACTTGTCGGTGAGGGGCGTTATGACGAGACGTCTCTGGGCCCCGAGATACTCGTATCCGTAGGGATACTCGGCGTTGCTCATTCTGGCCATACAATTGTCCATCTCCGGCTGCCAGTAATACCGAAGCGCCTTCATCCAATCGAAGCTCAAGCTGCGATTGAAAAATAAACGAAATAATATATGCGAGATAATGGCGGGCCTGACGATTCGTTTCGTACCTGGAGGTAACTTTATTTTCCACGAGGGTAGTTATCGTGTCTCTGGCATGAACGTCGACCGTTATCAGATTGATGATTATATCGCGAATGAGTTTGGGCAGATCGGATCTAACCATAGCGGCCAGTTGATTCAGATCCTATGAAATAATAATATTTCCAAATAATTCGGAATAATTTGAATGAATGAAAATCACGGCGAATTACCGAGTAACATTTTTGCTCGAAGGATCGCAACGAATTTTCGACATTTGTGCCGGAATCGAGAATAAGATGAACGCTTTGTGCCCAAAATATTTGAGAAACGGTGAGAACGATCTATCGGGAGAGAAAAGATAAAAACGAGAGAAGGTTGTCGAGGTTGAGAGAAAATTCGAGAGAAAATAAGGCAAAGGGACCTGGGACGGATGCGACCAGAGAAAGCTCTGTCTGCCTCTAGTTTCGAGATCGGCGATTGCACTTTTCATTCTTCTTTTCAAAGTTGCAAACATGAATTCCTCGACTTTGCCCAACCAATCTTCGACGTTACCTCGGGCTTTGAGGCCTTTGCCGAGCCCAACTTTTTCACCCTCCGGTGAAATCATCGAGTGAATGTCGGTCGTCAAAAGTATCTCCGCCGTCGGTGTACTCTCGGCCGTATCTTCTTGGGGTGTCGCTGCCGCAAATTCCAAACGATATATCGCGTCGAAACATTTTTGCAAGTGTTTCTGCACCGCGTGAGGATTCTTTGTCTTTAAAGGAGAAAATAAATTGGGATTATCTCGGCTGGTGTCGGGCGCGCCTTTATCTCCTAACCTGAGCCAAAATTTCGAGCAGTTCGTCGTTCGAAAGAAAGAAGAATCTCGGAAAAGCGATTCTCTTCGTTTCGAGGTAAGCCTCCAGACATTTGAGTATCTGATCGAGATTTTTATTGTTCTCTTGGAGTTGTTCGTAGAGTCCCGGCTGTGTGCACGATTCGAGGGCCAGAGGCATCTGGTCGGGGAAAAAAAAAAACAATTAAAAAATTGGTGTCTCAATAAGCCGTCGGTAAAGGCAAATAAAATAAATGCAATTGCGAAAATGTGGATTACCCTTTTGGTGCGTCTCATAATGTCTTTCCACGATTTATCAACGATGACGAATAATTTGGCCTCGACGGGGAGCTGCCTCTGGATATCGGGTGCGGAAAATATTGCCTCGAGATACATCCACTGTTGTTGACAGTATTGCCACTCTTCCTGCCAAACGGAAAAGTATTTTTACAAAAACCCCCCCCCCCCCCCCCCCCCCCCCCCACACGCACGCACACACGCGCGCGCACACACGCGCGCACACACACACGCGCACACACACAGAGATGAAAGGAGAAAATGATAGGAAAAAACGGGAACCAGGGTATTGGAGAATAATTCCATTTGCTTGATCCAATCGTCGAGCCTGGGCTTTATTGGTCCGACGTGTCTCGACGCGGCGATCGTTTGAATATTTATATTGCTCTCGTCGAGAGCATTTTGGATTTCTTCGAGTGAGCCCAGAACGTAAACGTCTTTGAAATCTTTGTGAGGTAAAACGATAAATTCCATGCTTTTCCACGTGGATTCGATTTTTTGGAGCATAGCCTCGAGGCTCCATTCGGAGCTGGCCGAGGCCGCGATTTCCATAAGTTCGTTCGGATAAGCGAAACCACCGAGAATCTCGAGAGTCTCGAGATTCATCGGATCATCCGGCTTAAATTTGTAATTCAACAAATTTTCAATTTTCAACCAATGACGAGCCTTCAAATGAGGATTTCTCAAATAACTGATGATCGGCAATTTTTGCTTGATCGTTTCGACCTCCTCCTTCAATTTGGGCACTATATCGTTGGCCGGTAAGCCTTTTTCCAGTTGCGCCACACTCTTCAGATATTTCATCGTCAGCGTCGTAATTTCCTCGACGTTTAACGTATCCAGATTTGCGATGAACCAATCGTCAACCAATTGAGACCACGAGGCGAGGCTCTCCCACAAAAAACTTCGCAACTTGACTTGGTTCGTCACGTTCTCCAGTATCTCGAATCTCGTTATTTCGAGCTTGAAACTTTTTTGATGATTTCGATACTCCGTAGCCAAGTTGGAACATTCGATCAGTCTTTCTCTCAAATTTCGCAGAGTTTTTGTACACAATTCGGCCTCGCTGTTCATCTTCAATAGCCACGGTTGCTGCAAAATTAATCCTGTATTTCGTAACAACATAAAAGTGTATAGGATTTTGAGGAGCTGCGAGAAGGCGATTCAACACGTACCAGGACTTGCTCGTTGATGATGGAAATTTTTTCCACCAGCGTAGTTATGTCCTTTTGGATTTGAAGATTGAATCGCGATATCAATTTTTGTCTCTCTTCTAGGCGTTTGTCAACGGCGAGACGCAGACTCGTGAATTCGACGCTAATACCCTGACGCCGCGTCGCGGTCAGATCAATCGTTAATAATACAATCGACGACCGGGCAATTTACGATTTTTTTATAATATTTACCAAATAATTGGCGGTATCGTCGGAAGATACCGGAATTCCGTACTCCTCCATTATATCGTACGATTCTTTGACATAATCGAGTTGAGCCTCCAAATTATCGACCTTTTGTTGAGCCTTGTCGACAAATTTAATATAATTCACATAATCGTCGGTCGTAGTTGGTTCGGCATCCAAAAACTTAATCGCCTCGACGGCTTCCGTCAGAAGCCCAGTCACCTTTGATCTTCCGATACTGCGCGAGGAGCAAAAAAATAAATAATTTGACAGCGGGCGAATAGCGCGGTGGCGCGAAAATATACTCACCCGGGCATAACAATTTCTAAAACTCGTTGCTTGTCGCTCGGTGCAACGATAGCACCCTCCTTAAATCTCTCCAATTGAACGAGAAATATTCCCAGAGCTTGTTGATTCATGATTCCTTGGATTATTTCAATTTCGTTTCGATATTGAACGCACCATTTTCGGAAAATGTCGGATTTTTCATTTTCACGAATGACGTTCTCGTCGAAATTCATATCGGCCGTATAAAATTGGTGAATCGGCCGGTAACGTTGGGCGTACAATCGTACGGCATGAAAATTCATGTCCAGAATTTTCGTCACCTCTTTCTTCAGGTCAATTATTATTTCATCTTTTTTCACTATTTTACGAATCAGAGGAGGCTGTCCGACGAGGGTATTGATCATTTTCTTGTTAATCGTGGGCCTGCGCTCGAAAAAATCAATCGCGTGAAAAAAAAACATATTTTAAATGTCAATATACGAGTCCGAGGCGAATTTCGTACTTGGTAAAGGAATGAAAATACGAATCGGATAGTAGAGGCTTTATGGCATCCAAATTTTCTTCCCACATCGATTGGAGGCTCGCGAAAACATAACGAAATATTTCTTCGGACGGATCCATCGGTGTACCAACGCCAGCGGCATCACCCTCGATCAGAAGATCCAGCACGAAGTAAGGATTATTCTGGATAATAATTGAGTGAAAATCGAGTTGCACAGCGATTTATCGTCGAATTGACGAGAAAATAATGAATGGAAAACCTGTATGGGACAACTCGGAGAACGTTGACGTTGCAAAACTTGGTCAAACGGGGCTTCCTCGAGGAAGAAAGATTCATTGGGAATAAAGGAAGCGTGACCAGCGAGATTCTTTAAAAACTCGATATACGTGTTTCGCAACAAGCCTCGCATCATGCTCGTCACCATATAATCCACCAGATGAATGAAACTGAAATCAACTCGTTCGACCAAGAGTTCGCTAATTATTTGACTCGATTTTTCGCTTACCAACAAAGACGATAACATTTTTTTCGCTTTTCCGCTTGCTCGATGTAACTCATTCTCAAAATGCCGTCCCTCGGCATCCGGTACTTGGTAGCTCCGAATTGACCTTCGCGAAAAAGTCATCGATTGCGAAAAAAAGAAAAAAAAAAAAAAAAAAAAAAAAAAAAAAAAAAAAAAACGGATAAGGAAAAGAAAAAATACCGAGTTTTCCGTAAGCGGTTTGCTCGATCGTGATATTGGAGTCATCGGGCGTGTAACCAGCGCTGAACAGTCCGGCCAAGCAAGCATTGTAAACAATATCAAGAGATATTTGACGCAGTTGGTCAAGTTTCTCGCGAACGAATTCTAGCTTCGTCAATTGCATTTCGACGAAGAGAAAGAGCGGCAGTTTTTCCACGACGCTCGAGTCGAGAAACGACATTTCCAAAAAGACGCTACACATCGCTTTGATCTCGAGAAGAGCGGTGCTCAGAATCGGATCCGATATGAAAAGATTCATTTCCATGTAATCTCGTGCTTCCAAAAATTTCCTTACTTTTATAGATTTATTCCAAACGTAGAAAGCTTTCCAGATTCGATGCTTCGCGAACGTCTTGATCTGCCGGATTCGCATAAAACGCATAAAAATATATTTTTTTTCCACCAAGCTTGTTGGTTGTCGGTTGGCTATTTTGTTGTTGGTCGCACCTCGACAAGCTTGAGATACGATTCGTATTCCGTTAACCAGAATTCGAGAGGAGTAAAAGTTGTTTCTCCGGGACTGTATTGGGTAACGCCGCTCAGACTGAGCGTCATGTACGTTTTGCCCAATTCTTTGTAAGGCACGAGTCTGAGAACCAAAAGGTAGAATAACCGGTATTGCCCTGTTGAACGAGAGGTTGCGCCGTATTTTATATACTTACTTGAGAGCGTAGGGAGTAAAATATTCGCAAGTTCGATCGACCGCGTAGATCATGTAAAAAAAGCCAATTTTTTTATCGTTTCGGAGGTTTTCAACGAGTTGCAATTGATTCGCTACTTCGGGAGGCCGCTTTAGCTTATTAACCGACATTTCGGTATCTGAATCAGCCGCGTGTGATCGTTTCTTCGGTTCGACCATAACTGGCTCGTCGATAATTCGTCATTAAATAGACTCGCGGCGGCAATAAATATAATTAGCGTTTCTTAGCGCGACGTACTTTTAACGGGCTTGCTCGGTGTCAAAGGCGCACCACCGGGCGAATTCTTCCTCTCGTCTTTCGTCAGCTGCTGTTCCCTCTTTATTCGCCAAATTTCTCGCTCGATATCCTCTTGTCGTTTACGAAATCCGCTCTAGATAAATATTTATTCATCAACGCAAGGCAAAGTTATTTCTTTCCGTCTCTCATCGACTCACCAGAGGCTCCGGTATTTCTTCTTTGTGCTCGATCAGCTCGAGCATTTTCTTGTGCGGAATGTTAAACGCAATTTCATCTTTTCTTCTTTCGCTGCAATAAATATTCGCATGAAGAATCATAATCGAAGAATCCCATATATCGCGGTAGGAAAACGAAATTGATAACCTGTGACGTTGCTGCCGTCGGCGCGGATCGATTTTCCATAATCTCGGTTGCAAGCTATCCTCAAATCCTTTGATCCTCTTGTTCGCGAGCACCGCCCCCTCATTTTTTTCGTCGCCACCGACAACCTTATCCTTTCGCTTCGGAATAATATTCTCGTATTTTTTCATTATGACCGATCGTCAACCAACAACTGTCAGAGCGATTGCTGTCACAGTCTTACGACACCGACGACGATCGCGGTGCGCTGTGAAAATTAATGTGTGCGTTGAAGATAGAATATGAAGTAAGAATGAATAAATAATTGAGTGACGAGATTGAATTTATTCGTAAATGTACAAAAAAATAAAAATTCTTATTATCATTTTAATTTGATTTTAAACGCGTTTAAAAAAAAAGAATAAAATTGCACATGCGCGTCGTCAATAATTTCTATATTTGCGAAAATCGTAGCAAAGTTGTTTCGTTGTCTCGAGAGAAGAGGGAGGGCAATAAAAAATTGAAGAGGCTTCAGTAATCTTTTCGCCTCGAGTACTTTGAGGGCGTCGAGCTAAATATATTTTTCATATTGTCCTTGAAATCGGCAAGTATTATTTCTTCCCCGTTGGAGAAAATTTTGTCGTTCCATGGAAAAGTTTTGGTACTCGGAGCAACGGAAATGCTGAAAGCGGATTCGGTGTTTTCGTTATTTTCGGTAATGTTGGTAATGCTGCGTGTCTGATAACCCGTGTCCTGGATCGAGTTACCGTTCCAACTGCGATGCCCGCCGCTCGAATTTCCTAAAATTGTATCGTTCCGTCTGCTACCATCAATTTTTAACCAAACGCTGCTCGTTATCGTCGTCAGATTGAAATTTTCCTCTCGCAATACGTTTCGATTTTCCGATATTCCGTTGGGAGGCTGCCCCGCCGGTTCGTTGTCCGGCCGGCTTTTTGGCTCTATTCTCGATCGAATCATGGACGATGTGCCTGGATAAAGATCGCGATATTATTTCGTCATTGGAGAATAAAGAGAACGCGCGAGATGGAAAAGTAAATAAAAGCTTACTCGTGTCAAACTCGTCGACATCTTCCAGTCTTTTCAATCCTTCGTCATCGTCGAGGATCGACCGATCGATACTCATTTCTGTGGTAAAATCGAGACGAGCTGCTGCCAATTGGCACCGAGAACGAATACAGGACATGTCGTTCCTTCCAATTGGCGACATATTGGGCGGCGACAAATTTCCGGCGTACGGTGTTCCGTGTGTTCGTTGTATCGCGACGAACGAGCGTTCCTTCGAGTAACCATGAGATTAAAGAATTGACAAAAAGAGAAAAAAAAAAAAAAAAAACATTGTCCGGGTTTGTTTTCTTACCCCCAGGGGAGTTCCGTGATTGAGCATTCCGCTTTGCGGAGGACTAGATTGTAACGCGGATCCGTGCAATCTCGATGGCGAGAGAGAAAACGAACTTTCCTCCTCGTCCTCGGTGTAATCCTCGTGATTGAAAAACAATTTGCGACGCAAAGAACCGTTGCTCGAATTGGCGTCCTCGTTGTCGACGTTTTGATCCTGTAATTTCGTCGCGACCGTTCCATTCCTTTTTAATAAACCGATACGACGGTAGAATTTAGTAACGAGCGATAAATACCTGATTAAAAGTTAAGAACGGCTTCAAGGCATCTTCCACGCGTTTCGGCAAGATGGGAGGAAGCGTCAGAACGGTTTGACTCCAGCCTGCTAACAATCGTGTTTGTTACTATTTTTTTAAATCATTTTTCGTTTTTTTTTCTTCATTATTTTCAATTCTCCGGCTAATTACAATCTCTCTTGTTTTTGTGAATTCCCCTGGAGGTAGAGTTGAGATCCTCGAGGACTCGTCGACTGGGCGTTGACATTTCCGTCGATTCGGCTCTTTCAGCTTTTTCCTTCTTCTCGTTGGCCCAGGGACTCGGAATAATTTGATTTTCCGTGAAAAATTTATTTATCGCGGCCTGCGCCACTACTTCCATGTCCGGATCGGTCGAGTGCATTTGCTGCACCGGAAATTCTTCTATTTTTGCAGGGCGAATGAGCGCAAGCTCGTCCACGCTCCAACTAAAGCCCGGCGAGTCCTGACGCTCCATCGGACAGACCTACAATTTTTCACATAAAAAAAATGCATTTTTTTCATAAAGAAAAGTCGAATGAAAAAGAGGTTGTTGACCTTGGTAAAGACTGTCGGACTTATGACGGAAAGATGAAGGCGACTCGTCAAATCGGCGTCGAAAGGATTTCGGGCGATGAACTTGGTCAATCCGGATGGCGGCGTGATGTGATGAGCTGGCAATAAATTAAAGGCCCCGATACTGCTCGAAAACCCATTGTTTCGTTGTTTTTTGTCAATTTGCCTGACCGGTGTACTATGACGAGGGGATGAGCCGCTGCTCGTTTCTTGCACAAATGCATTTTTTTCGCTCGCGCCCTCGTCGCACATCACAAATTGTTCGGTTTTCATTAAATTTTTATTCTTTCCTTACCCCCGGGGGATTGTAATATCACGGATTCCGACCGGTCGATCGACTATGACAACAAACCGGTGTAATAATAACGGACCAACGACGCGCAACCAGAGACTGGACATCACTCGGCCGCGGCATCCAATCGTGAAACGTCGTGCCGACAACAACTTTTTTTTTTTTTCTTCCCCTACGAAGCACCAATGGCGGAGGCTCCTTTTACGAACTTGACTGCGTTTGAAACTTACGTAGCCGAGATTGTTTTCGTCTTGCGGCGATTCCATTCAATAATGAAAGAAAAGTAATAGAAAATTTAGGCATAAAGAGATTTTATCGAAAGATTAAACAATTATCGATTTATGGAAAACTTGCCGGCGGCACGAAATCGCTGCTTTACCGAACACACGATTCTCGAGAAATTTGAATTCTCCCGTCTTTATCGTTGGTTGATCTCAACTGGTCGTGTCAGATTTGAATTTTTCCGCGCCGTTGCATTACTGTCAATAACAAAACACATCGATACAACAGAACGGTTGTAATTGGCGTGTCGAGTGAACGAAAATGTCAGTTGGAATATGCGAATGATTTGTTCAAGTTCACGGGAAAATACGGGAAAACGAATATACTGGAAGAGGAAGCAAAAAAAATGCGCGAATGCACACATGGGAATGTGGCGCCACGTGTCGATGGTGTGTCTTGTGACGTAACGCGCGCGGCGGCGAAAACCAGAGGCGAAAACATGTTCGCGTATATATAGCGGCGAAGAAAGCAACGTTATGTACGTTGATGATGTGTGGCGCATGCGTGAATTAAAGGGGAGAGAGAGAAATCAGAATTAGTTTAACCGAATCCCAGAAAGTGGAAGTTCGAAGTGTGTTCTTTTTGGTGCGAGCCATTTCGTAGTGTGTGGGCGTGCGTTCGCGCAATTCTCGCCGAGCTCGTACAAAAGCGTCGTCAAAGGGAATAGTCAACGAGAGGGTACGTCGTTGGAGAAAGAAAAAAAAAAGCATCGGGGCATTGGTTGGAAAAAAAAACAAAACAAAACAAAACAAAATAAAAATCACAATTATACAAACCCTAACATTTCTGAATGGGTTTTGACGGGGCCTGCTGGAAAAAGTTGTGCGTCGCAAAGAAAAAAACGGGGCGAGAAGGGAAGAAATAAAAAAGGAGAAGAAGAAGAAAGGAGCGAAATCGCGGCACGCAATCGTGCGTTTCGGTCTTTCCCCCCACCCAACGTCGCTGCTGCCATCGCCGCCATTGTCGTAGCTCCCTCCGTGGATCCCCGTGTATAGGTTGATTCACCGCGAGAGTGTGTGCGTTCGTGTGAGTGAGTCTCGTTGGTAAACGAGACTCTCGATTGAAACGTCGATTTGGTCGTCGCGGTGTGCGCCGAGGAGAACGAGAGAGCAAAGACGAAAAGTTATTCGGCGGATACATTGAGGCCCGGAGGATGGCGAAACCCGAGCAGGTTTTGGTTATCGAGCCACAGAACGAGTTGCGGTTCAGGGGTACGCGATACAATATTCATTTCTTCACACTTTGTCCGCGATCGTTTTTTCCATTACTCCCAGCAGCAGCAAAACGTTCAGTCATCCGCTAAATTGATAATCCTCGGATAAAAAAAGGTTAATTCGGGGCCGAGAGGATTTCGATGGAGAAACGAAACGGTGTGCCGGAGGACGAAAAAAAAAAAAAAAAGAATCAGTGTTTTGAGCCCGCTTACAAAAGGAACGATCGACGCGCCGAGAGTCCGAACGCACACCTATTTCTTTCCATCATGATTTATTTTCTCTCTCTCTCATTCCGCTCGCATGTCAAGATCGGCCGTGACACGGCGAATAAGCGGGCAAATATACGCGTATTAATTATCGTTGTAAATATCCAATCAATCGCATCGTCATTTACGATTGCTCGCTTCAACGAGACTATCGCGTATTTTAAACGAATATTTTTTTTTTCTCTCTTTCTTGCACCTTGTCAAATATGACGTAAGGATCGCGCGCCTACGGGAGAAACAAAAAAGCCTCCATTTTAACTTAATTTTCTCCCATTATTTCTTTATTCTCAGCACTTTTTTGTTTTTAATGGAAATGCCAAAGGGCCTGTCCTTTGGCTTTCAACCGCTTCCGCTACGCGTATACATATATACATCGATTGAACGTCCAATATGTGTACCACCGCGACACAAGTACGCTCGCTCGCTTTTTCCATAGCCTCTCTCGACCGTCTTGAACTTTTTGTTCTCCAACCTTCCTATATAGCGACATTTTTATTTCTCCCTCACTACGCAAATGTTTTTTACGCTTATTTCCCCCCCCCCTCTCGTAGCCAATGACGGAAAACCGGCTAGTTTTATGAAAAAGTAAACATCGTTTGCAATATTTCGCTTGTTTTCTTCTCATTGATTTTCGACGGCTGGCTGGAAATTGTAACGAAAGGAATGATTTTTCTGCAGGCCCTTTCACAGGCTCTCCGGTCACTTCTTACATCAACCTTTCCAATCCGTCGATCAACAAGGTATGTTACAAGATCAAGACAACCGCCCCAAAGAGGTATTGCGTGCGGCCCAACAGCGGAGTCCTCAAACCCAAACAATCGACTCAAATTGCAGGTGAGTCCGGCAAAATGAACTTTGCCCTTGGAACGAAAAGTCAATGGGTTTTTCTACGTGTGATTCGCAGTATGCTTACAACCGTACGAGTTTGATCCGGCGGAGAAAAACAAGCACAAGTTTATGGTTCAGACGGTGATAGCCCCGGAGGGCGACGATTCCGACAACTTTAACAATGTGGTGAGAGAAACGCGGCAATATGAAAAATTAGCAATTTTATTGGAACGCTCGTTTTTCACAGTGGAAAGATACAAACCCGAGTCAGATGATGGAACACAAACTGAAATGCATTTTCGAGAATCCCGTAAGCAGTAATACTACGGCAAAGCCGGCAGCTGCGCCGACAGCTGCAAAAACCGATTCGAGCACCAATGGCAAAAACAAAGCGACCGGAGATACTTTGAAAACAGCCTCCAAGGTAAAGCAAGCGATGAAACTTGTTTTGTTTTTTTTTTGTTTGCCGTTTATAAAAAGGTTTTAGCGAAAATTCGGGATGTACATGCGGCGGGTTTTTTTGTTGTTGTTGTCAGGGAGCCGACGATACCGAGGAAAAGTTGAAAAAGGCGGCACAAGAGGTTTATCAGTTAAGGGTAGAGGACAGCCAACTGAGGCAGGATTATCTCCAGCTTAAGGTGAGCGATTGATGAGTGAACGAAATATATTGAGACTGAAAACTGGAGGAATATTAAAATGTTTGCGGGAATTGTCGGGGGCGTAGGAGGAGATGCTGAAATGGCGAACCGCCGCAATGGACAAAGGAGCCAACGCTTCGTGGAGCTCGCGTCTCACATCGGCCAATCCGGCCGATCGGAGCAATACGCGCGTCTTACCAATGACATCGACCAGCAGCCTCGTAATGGCCATTGCGATGGTCATAGTCGGTTATCTTCTCGGTAAACTCATCTGAGCGATCGACCATCAAAACAGTTACAACAACAACCACAACATCAACAACAACAACTCGATCGAGAAGAAGAACAAGTGCACGAAAAGATGTCTCGGCGCGTATCAACCCCCTTTGCCCCCCTCACTCTTATCCCTTTCTTTCGTTATTAAGAGGCTCTTTGACAAAACACACAAATCTTCCGATTTTTTTTCTGATCGGCTATTCCATTCGTAAGTACGATTTCACTCAAACTTTTTCTTTTCTTTATTCCTTTATCCGGGTTCCTCCCTCGGTCCCCCACCCCACCACCCTCCCCTTCTTCCTCTCGTTAATAATTGTGCATAATAAATAATATTGTCAACGTTTATCGTTCAGCGTCGTCTACTCGTACGTGGAAAAACAACGCGACGAATGAGAGAGGGAGCGAGTGAGCGGGAGAGAGAGAGAGAGAGAGAAAGAAAGAAAGAGAAAAATTTGACATTGCGAGGCGGCGCCGTAAACGAGAATAAAATAGTAATTAATATTACAGATTTTCCGAATCTCGATTCTCCCTTATTCAAGAGAGACTCTTCTCGAACGGTTGGCGCGCGCGAGGCTATTTATTATTTTTCCAATCAACACTAAACTTTGCTTCGTTCTGTTTTTCGTTGTTACACATTTCCAATGATAATTCAATAGAAATGAAACGAGTTGTTATCGGCCAAGAGCCCCCCGGATGCGGCAAAAAACAATATAGACACGAGTTTTACAACTGCGGTGCAGTTTTAATTGGCGTTCGTTTTAATTCATTTGTTTGGTACTGCTGCGCTGAAAAACAAAGCATCATGCGAATCACGATAATCGGGGCTATTTGAAGGAGCGAAAGAGGAAATTTCAGGGGAAAGAGCGAAAAATTGAGAAGAAAATGGCAAAAACAAAAATATAAACGTCTAGAAAAAATGTAGGCAAAAGAAAATGGAGTTTTTACTGATGAAAACGCATGAAAAAAACAAAAAAAATCTAAATAAAGAGAAAACGTAATTGCCTATAATAATAAAAGTTATAATGAATAATAAATAATAATGATAAGGCAACGGAAAGCCCGATGCTTTTTTGTTTCAACGAAATGCGGCGGCAGCGTCGTCGTCGCGCATTGTTCTCAGTTGTCTCGAACCGCGGCGATCGTTGCTCTAATTTATTTATGTTACGAAAATGCAGAAAGAAAATAAAAGCAAAGGCACGAGTCCGCGCGCACACCTGCACAGACGCACGAACTAGCGCGGAGAAAGAAAAATAATACGAAATAAAGGCATGCGTTCCGAACGGACCTGTCTTTGATTTCTTGAATTGCGATTGTTGTGCCTTCAAGCCAAGAATTTCAATTTTTTTCATAACGCGACTCGATTCCCTTATATGATTGACGAATAAAGTCGAAAATATTTCAACTTTGGCGCGCCGCGCTCGAGCTTTCCTGCTGAAGTTCGACGAGATGCGCTTTCCGCCGGTTCGGCATTTGGTACAAAATTTCAAAACCAGATGGTCCGACCGCATCGTTCCGGCGTTTATATAATTTGCCGTTTCTTAGCCGTCCAAAAAATGTTTATTTGAAAAAGTGGCAGGGCTGTAACCGCGCGCCGCGTCGCTTGCCTGCCACGCAACGGAAAGTACTTGATCCTTTTTATATTATTAATAGCCATTTGATAATGTTGTTGTCGACGTATATAGCGCGCGCATTCGTTTCGGCCGCTGTTCCGGTCGATACGGTCGGCAGCGGTACGCACCGCGATTCGAAGCCTCTCCCGAGTTTTGCACGGTGGCGCTGCTCACCGCTCGTTATTTGTGTGTGTGTGTGTGTCAAAACATATATCCGATGCGGAAGAGCGAGTGTCTCGTGGCATGTATATAATTGATGAAATTATTGTGCCGAGTAAGGTGACAGTTGGACGGAGCGAATGCTCGTTTGCCAACAAAGAGAAAAAGGTTGGGAGTCGCGAGGCGAGTGAATCGCGCGCTCGGCGCAACGTACGCGGAGAAAGTGAGAAATTGAAATTGTTCGAAGAGAGGGGACAAGAAAAATAAAAATTCAACCGTATTTAGCTTCGCGCGCGCGCGCGTGTGTGTGTGTGTGTGGGTGTGTGGGTGTAAATGCATTCGTAATAAAATAATCTATAACGGCGCGTTGTGGCATCGATTGCGACCTTGAAAAGGCCGAGAGAACGGAATAACAATAAAGAGAAAAAAAAAAGGAAAAGGTTCGAGTTGAAAACTCGTTGCATAGCCACGGCGACGTTCGCTCATTCAAATCCCTATTCTATACCGATGCGGAGGCGGCGCTCAACGATACCCTAACCTTCTCTCAATATCTCTGTTTATCCACCAATGTAATGAATTTGCAAAACTTTTTTCGACCGTGCGGGCGCTTTTCAGCTTTAATCAACACATTTAATAATTATTTCGTCGCTGCTTATCACATTGAATAACGTTCGAAAAAGCTTTGATATTCGCGTGTTTATCCCCGAATTGAAATAGCGAGGAAAATAATAGCCATATTTTTCGTTGTTTCAGAATTTATTAAAAACTTGCCAAAGGACATTTGTGATGAAAAAATTGAAAAATTTGTAAATTCATCGAGTATTTGGGGAAAAAAAGCCGCGCGCTCGTTGTTGGATAGAAACGTTGATGAAAATTTCAGAGGAATCGGGGAGGTGAATTTTTTATTCGTACGAGGGAGAGAGAGAGAGAGAGAGAGAAAAAAAATTGAAACAAAGTCCGAATGCCACGGAATTGAATTGGGGCTGCAGAAAAGTTGATTAGTCTCGTGTATGGATGGCTCGATGAGGAACGCACGAGATGATTATAAATTCGAGATCGAGGACGCAACAGGATATTCGATGAATTGAAATCCCGCGGTGAGTCCTTTGAAAAAATTTCGTCATTTATTTTCCTCCGGCAGAGCCAACGTTTCCCCGAATAATTGTTAATATTCGCAGCCTCCGAGTCTACTTCCAAAGTAAAACTTGGAAATTTTCTCGTACGGTCTCTGCAATTGTATTTTTTCGGGCAGTCTCATCGTGCCCCGTATTTCACAAGTCTAGAGCAAATGACAAAGAAAAATCTTTTTTTTTTTGTTTTCCCCCGAGTGACACGCACACTCGTTATGACGCGGTGAGACTCGTTCGAGCGGCTATTACGAAATTGCTCGTATCGCTAAAAGTCTTTGAATTTTATTAACCGCGGATACTCGCACTATTCGGAGAAAAATTTTCACCGACTTGTCCCGATGAAAGTGTCTCTCGTGGATGCTCCTCGTCGTACGCGTTTATCGATCTATTAACGATTTATTTGATAATTAACGGCGGTAAACAAATGAACCGACGACATTGTATAGTTTGCGTCGTTCGAGTCCAACAACGAGAAATCAAATAATCAGAATTAAGAATTTCGTTTGGGTTTGGGCGTTTCAATATTATTTTTGGCTCTGGTTTCAAAAAAATATCATATAATGATTAAAATTTGGTCAGCATACTGTTTGGTATTCGAATGTACATTTTTCAATATTAACATGGATAAGCGCGTGGGTATTGGAGGATCCCTTTGGAGTCTGTAAATGATCCGTAAGATTGGAACGATGAAAATATTCAGGTGTAATGTTAAAATTGGAAAGGAGGAAAAAGTAGAGGGAAGGGGTCATGAATATATCGGTCTTTCTCTTTTGCTTCATCGATCGGTTTATACACTTGTGAGTTGGGCGTCAATAGGTCAGTCGCGCGCATATACCTTTCATTATTCATTGACGCTTGCACATTTTTTGCACAACAAAAGTAGGGCGTGCTTTATTTTTTCTTAGCCAGTATTTTCGAGCGGTAATAAAGTGAAAAAAAACGGGGGCTTCCGCTCGTTAGCCATGAAATGTCGAAGGATTATCAAATGGCGGTGAAAAAAAAAAATTCTTTGCCGTTCTCGTTCAGCAAGGTCGTAGGAGAAAAGGCGGAACGCCTTAACGATAGCGCGAGAAGGGAGCTTCGAGGCGGTCCAATCAAGCGATAGTTGAGCAAATTCTATCTACGCGTGAAACGCGTACCGGCGGCACCGGCGGCGGCACCGGCGGCGTTTCTAATCGAGGTCATCGGGTCTCCAGGACCTTCTCCCCCCGCTGTTGTGTACGTGTACGAGGTCGAGAATGCATCCTCACCGCATCATCCGCGCATATACACCGATCCATATATTTCGTGTATCGCGGAATATCAATTACAAAAGTGGGTCACCGTGTCCGTCCGTACGATAACCCCGCGCGGCTGACTCTCTTCTATAATAACCCTGCCCGCGAGAAAGCGCGCTTTTGCCTTAAACGCTGCGCGCCTCCGGTACAATTCCTCCTCATCCTCCTTATTCGTCGATGCGATCAACGAAATATTTTTCGATAATTTCAACATTTTCGTTATGGCGATAATATTTTTCATTTCATTATTTGCCGTATAATTGCGCCATTTTTTTTTCACCGCGGCAAGAGCGTGAGCGAAAACGCTGATTTAGCGTTTGATTTAGCGTTTGATTTAGCGTGCTACTCTCCGAGAGGGAAACGTGTCTTGGCAAGATTTCATCTTTTATCTTTTGTTCCCGATAAACGATTAACGCGGATCCTGGTCTCTCGGATTTATTGCAAAAATATGAAAAAAAATGAAAATTGCTCGCAGGCACGTTACAAAGGAAAGGGTCATCACGCCGAGGGGCTTTTTGGGTACCGTCGAGCTCCCTCTGACGAGCGCCTGACGATCGAGCTACCGCAGTAAAGTCGCGGCTATTTCTGCATTACCACCAACGGCGCTGTCGATGCATACCACGGAAGCCCGAAGCGGTTCGTGCTGGCTCGCCGTGAATGAATGTTTTATGCATTTTGGGGGCGCGAGTGCATGTGCACCGCGTGGAGGAGCGTCAGCGGCGGCGGCGGCGGCAGCGGGGAGAATGCCGAAACGACTCGTTGTCGTCGCCGCCGGCGGTGGTAGCGCGCGGTAGGGGCTTGCTATTGATTTCAAGGGCTTCCTTGGCCCTCTCCCCGCGCCTCTCCTATATAATTGCCGCCGAGTGCCCGCGAACGCTTCGGCTCACCTCGTAGGGCTTACCCTCCCTGCTGTGCCACAAGGAATTTCAACGATAATCCGCATTTTCCATTTCTCCGTTTATGCCCCCCCCTTCCTCACGAGCTCTCGTGCGTTTATGAAAATCAACTTGCACCTATTTCTCCCAACATTTCGAAAGACGATGCGCTTTTCATCTATACCTCCCGAATCCCTCCAAATTTCTATTCTATATAATGAATCGGTCTTTCGGCTATATCGGTTTTGTATAAACATCTTGCAAAAGTTGCGAGCCACCCCTCGTCCTATCTTTATCGCGGATTTTTTCTCTCTCTTATCTTTTCATTTACCAATCGCAGCCGCGAGCGGCATCATCAACTCTATGGGCGATCGAAAAAATAATTTTCATTCAATAAAAGTATGATGAAAGAATTTGGATGGACGGAGTCGCGTATTACTTTTGAGTAATTCTGTAGCGGAGCGTATAGCAAAGAGAATAGCGGATGATAGAGAAAGAACGGCCGCTACGCTCCATACGGGGGAAGGACGGTGGGGGGGGGGGGGGCAGCGAGCGTCATCGCGGCGCATCGGGACGCCGGTAGAGCAGCTCGCACCGGTTTCTTCGAGGGTGGCAATAACGGCCTGGCTCGCTATAGTCGGGGAAGAATGGCCAATGTGTGGGAGGCTGAAAGTCGCTCGGAGGATCGGTGCGCGCGACGCGGCACAAGCGCAGCTCTTGGATCGTGCCAGCGCGAGCATCCCTCTGGTTCGAGCACCGCAACGGTGCTGTGTGCGCCTTTACTACTTTTCTCGCTATATTTTTCATGCGCATGTGTGCCCGTCTCGCTGCGTGTATGAAGCACCAGTACCAGCAGCCGCCACGGGGGTGGTGAGGGAGAGAGCGAGAGAGAGGGCTCGCGCGATACGTCGAACGGTGGAACGCCGCGTTGGGGCGTCTCCTTGCCGCGTTAACGTCGAGGCAACGTCCGCGTTCCGTTTTCTCACACACGGCTAAACCGTGCCACCGCCTTTCGCCATATCTAAAAGTCCCGTCAAAACTCGCTCACGGGGATAGTCCGCTCGGCCGAGCCTCTATTTTTTCCTTTCTTTTCTCAAAGTCATTCCCGTCGTTGGATTCTTTGACTCGAATATTATCGAGAGAAAAAGGAGAAACAAGAAGAAGAAGGCAAATAAAGCGTTTGTTGAACGTTCGGAATAATATTGTAAACGCGCGGATGCAGTGAACGGCGTCGAGTCGGTGTCGCGCGAACGCGATTGGAATATACGAGTCGCGGTGTCCTTAACGAGGCTCATTGCCCATTTTTTTTTTTTTTTTCTTTCAGCAAAGAGTGAGAAAAAAATGGATTTTGCCTGTGGATAAGTAATCGGTGGAGCCGCTGCAGCAGGCGTATATATATATATATATAGGTGTGGTGACACGACAACGCGTCGTTAGGTGTTTCGAGGGGCCGATAAGTCGAGGAGCAGCAGCGCAGCGGCGGCGGCGGCGGGGTGTATCGCGCGTAGCGCCCCCGCGAATGATCCTGCCGCACGACGGTGCAGCGCGTCTACGAGTGTCTTTCCTTGATTGAAATTGAAGGGGGAAAAAAAAAAAAAAAAACGTAATTGCCAAGGGGGAAGAAAGTTGGGTGAGCTCGGTGGCGCGAGTTTATTGGAAAGTGTCGCGGCATCGGGAATAACCTGCCCCGGTGTCGTTTTTCCTGCCCTCGTTAAAACACAAGCCCCTCCCTGCCGCCCTCTCTTTCTCTCTCGAGTTCGCGCGGGTTTCGTCGTGCAAAAAATTCACCATCATAGATAAAAGGACGCAACGGGGTCAACAACGAGAGTTGTTGAGACGGTGGCGGCGTTGCTCCACTTGGGCGAGCGAGCGAGCGAGCGAGCCCAAAAAAAAAAAAGTTTTATCCCGAATCCCGATTCTGGCAATAATACAGTGTGGCCCTGCGACCCCCTGGCCCTCGCGTCGTCAACGATGTTACGATGTCGCGGCGCGTAACCGATTGCAGCAACGAGTCGAGTGACGATCTAACCGCGAGACAGTGCCATCGTTTAGCCTCGATACCGCATAATCGGCAAACTCGCTCGCCCCGATGGGAGATGCCGCGCTCTCGTCGCTCCTTCCAACCTCGTGTCGATAATCATAATAACAACAACAGCGACGATAGTTGGAATGTTGTGCAAGTTGGAGGAATAATTGTCAGAGGAGGTAACAAAAGTACGGAGAGTGGGAATAACGATATCGCCCCGGTTGATCCCGTTGCTTTTTCAACAACAACTGGTATCGCATCTGACCGGAGCGCGATTCGCACTACTCGGCCGGGTTGTTCCACTGGCGCCGATCCCGAGCATCGTACTCCCTCGCTTCGTTTCATCTCCGTCGCCGTCGCCGCCGCCGCCGCCGCCGCCGCCGCCGCCGCCGCCGCCAATACAATTTACCAATACATGTTGACCGATATTAGGCCGCTGGTGCTCGAAATCCTTATCTCCCTCGCTGCCTCTTTTTCCCAATTATTTATCGGCGTACGTCACGGCCGAGGGATCCTCACGAAATTCGAGCTTGGCCAGTATTGTCGCCCGAAAACTTACATGTTCGCTATCGACGCATCTACCCAACAATCTTTCTCAAATCTCATCGTCGCTTCTGGTGAGTAAACATTTAATTTTTTACTCGACGCGCAACATTTTATTTCCCTCCCAGCTCCTCCTGATGCTCGCGCGCCCTCGGCGCAGGGGCTTTTGTTACCGCGCGCGCGGTCGATGCATGTTTCACCCAATCGATATCGATTTCAATCCCGGCAATAATGTTTCCGACCAGACCAATTCGTTGAAATGTCTGCTCGTTGTACGTCGTCGCCATATTTTCTTTGCCTGTCGAAAAAAAAAACAACAACATCAACAAAAAATGTTTTCAGGGAATCGTTGCGGCTCTACGCAAAAGTGCTCCATATATGCAGCTCCGAGTTTCGGACGGCGCGTTATTATTAAAATGGCCGTTTTGTGCGTTTATTTGGTTTTTTTTCGTCAATCGGCCCGATTATATGCGAACGGAGAAGCGTCCGTCATTTTTCCCAGCGGTGTGCGTCACCCCCTGCTCCGCTGCAGCGGCGGTGCATGGGCACGACCTTTGATCGCGTATATATATATATATATATATATAGAAGCGGCGCTTTCCCAGGCCGCGCGACTGGCGCGACTCGCTCCTCATCCCTGCTGACCGTGTAGCCCGCAGTCCCACTAAACGAGAAATATCCCGCGGAGCTGCAGGGCGTACCGGCACACCGCATCGCCGACCGACTTGTGTCACGAGTCTCTCCCCCCGCTTATTATAGTAATCTTGGCCCTCTCATTTATCACATTCCATCATATCATGCCCGAAGTGCCGGTTCGGCCGTCATTAGCGAGGCGACGTTTGGGTGCCAAAAATCGCGCAGAAAAACTTGGCTGAAATTTTTAAATCCTTTCTCGCCTTTATCTCGGAGCGTCACGCGCGGCGTCTAAATCTATAGGAGAACCAACTTATATTATAGGCCAATGCAATAGGGGAACATGTTGTTGATTTTTTCAATTTTGGAAAAAAAAAAAAAAAAAAAATTTCGGGCAAAATGGCGTGTCAAAAATGAACTTTGATTTGAGTGCGCCAGTGTATAAATGATGTTTCAACTATGAAAAAATATTCCGCGGGGCAAAACAAACTCAGCCTCGGACGCGAATAAAAAAATCTGGGCTCTCCGGCCCAGAATTCATTTTTGTTTTTTCTCGAGCAGAGCTCGAGATTTTGGGCGGGCCAGCAGCATCGACCATTCAAATTGCCGATCGAGCGGGTCGTCGTTGCGAATCACCGAGCATTTAAAACCGCCGTCTCATACCTCGCTGCTTTTGACATATTTTTAAACGCCCAAAATATTGTCTCCGTATCGCATCGCGGCTCATTAGTCGGACGAATTTTCGTAACAATAAGCAACCAACGAAACTCCTTGAACGCGTCATCACGAAGCAAAACCGAATTTTCGAAATATCTTTCAACATTTTTTTTTAAATCCAAGCGCTCGCCAACCTGTTGCCTATAATTCTTATATAGGTATAATGAGGCTAATGTTTTTTGTTTTTTTTGTTATTTAAAGTGACACCGAAGGACAATTTGAAAGTGCAAGATGATGCCAACATGAAATGAATAGTGAATAAATTGTAGCCTCGTTATCGATGCGCTCTGATTGCAAGACCAAATATTTACCATAATAATAGATGATGAAAAACGGCGAAGGAGGTATGCTCGAATATATCGTAAAAATGACATTCCGCCTGTGCGGACGCGGTCGCAATAAGTAGTTATTAGGAAGAAATACGCCAACTTTTGTTGGATAATTATCGCATTGGAGAAAATTGGGAAACGGACAAATGTAAAAAAACATCTCTGATCAAGGCCATTCCTCGAATCTCGATATTTGTCATAAACTCTCGCGGTTTTGTATTTTTGTGCTGTTGCGAAAAATGATGTAATGAACCGAGGAGAAAAAAATCAAGAATTTTTCTTTTCTCATTCCATTACGTGCGCTGAGCAACGCGCCGCGTATAACAAATATTCAGAAACAATTGAGCTATTTCAAATGGAATTAATAATAAACAACGATTATATCGAGATCCGCGCTGCTCGTAACTTCCGAGCTTGTTGTTCACTCGAGCAATTTTTTTTCTCCATCCATAAAATGCAACGTCAATTACTTCACGCGCGGCGCGTGCTCAAACTTGTTGACGATTATTGTGAAAATTTGTATCCGTTGGAATGCAACAATATAGCGAAACCGAATTTGTGGAAGGCATTTTCTTTCGTACAAATTTTACAATTTTTTCTCTCAACTCGACTCAACTCAAGGCCCCCAGCCCGACTGCGGCACTCCGTACATAGACGAGTGCGCCTACGGAGTATTATACCGCCCGCGGTGAATAGATTCGTAACGCGCGCGTATCCATCGCGAGATCCATCGAGTGTTGTAATCATATGTAGACGTAAGTGAAGCAACGCGGCAGCGGCAACAGGAGCGATGGGGGGGGGGGTGACAGGATTTTCCAGTTTCCGCGCTCGAACCTGTTCAGTTCGACCGGCACGCTTTTGCTCATCGGTCGTCGTCCAAACGCCAAACATAACTCTCTCCGATTATTCTTATTCTTTCAATGTTAAAAGTGTCACGAGGACTCGCGTTTCAAACTTTTCAAACTTCCGTGCGAGCAATAATCAACATAATATTGGGCAAATTATGCTCCTCGCGCCCGTTAATTAATGTTTTCAAAGCATATATACAACGACCCAAAAAATAGCCCGTCAACGTTGCCTCGAGTGATTATTAGTGAAATTCGTCTGTTGGCTTCTTCGGTGCGGTACAATTCAATAATTCTTCGTTGACTCAATTTTCTTAATTCTCCTCATAAGGTCAGTTTTGCCTTTCTTCAATTTCGTCAATTTTGTACAATGTTCGCATTGCTCCTGGAATGCAACGAAATTATAATTTTTGACATATCTGATAAGGAACTTCGGTGTCGTAAATTTTGCTATGAAATTTGTATCGGCCGATCATTCTGCTTTTTACACTGTGAAAAATGAATCTCGACGGTGAGATTAGGTTTTTGGATCTATCGCGATTTAGTCGGACGATATACGGGGGCCTCAATCGCTATACGCCAAAGCAGCAGTCGGTTTTATTTCTCACCCAGTTGGCGAGTCACGCTCCGATGTCGCTGCTTTTTTTTTTTCTTTCTTCTCCCAACCGCGGGGAGGAAATAGCTCCCCGCTCGGTTTCGCCCGATTCTTCCCTAATTATTGACGCAACTTTTCATTATTTTACTTTTTTCACTCCAATAATTCGTTTAATCATCCAGAAAATGAATATTGTGAGAATTTTCTCACGGCTTTGAGACGGAGGCGCCATCTTTTGTTACTGCGACCGGGGTGCGATTTTAATCGGTAGTCACCCCGGAAGCTGCCACTTTACATTGTTTCGGTTTTTTTTGTTGTTTTTTTTTTTTTAAACTTACGCACGCCGTTTGGACGTGCGATCGCGAGCCAGTCGTAATTTTGTGCCTCGCTTGCCGGTCTCTCGCGCTCGAAATACTCGCAACCCTTTCGATAAATTTTAATTATATGCATGAAAGCAAGTGCGACCATTCCATTTAATTAGCGATAAAGTAGGATATTTTGGTGGGCTCGTAATCTAGCCCAACTACATGGAGGACCGTTTGAGTTTTTCGCTGACTCGAGCTCTATAATTCGCTGGTCACGCGCTCTATCTCTCAGACACGGGACTATAATCCGCGCTTGTATACGTCGTCGCATTACCAAAGTTGTAAACTCCAGAGTTATTGTCGCGATATGCGAGCCGCGCGTATTCGTCATACATTTTTATCCGCAATAACCGCGTGGATGAAAAAAAACGAAAAAAACAAACAAAAAAAAGTCTCGGTGGTGCGAGAGTGTCGAGCAGGAAAAGATTAATTTATTTGACGACGAACGCATGTACCGTGATGAAATTTTGAATTTACGATGTCGACCTTGAGCTAATTAATAACGATACCTGATAATAAACGTTGCGGCGCGGGTTTCAGATATTGTAATTTGTTTCATTTAAAACGAAATCCATAATCGCGGCTCGGCGCGCCAATGGAAAAAAATGGAAAAAAAATAATTGAACGAGCGGAAGAAAGCGCGGCGTCGTCGAGTCGAGGGCAAATATATCGGCCGGATAGCCCATCGGCGAAAGGAATAGAGAAAAAAGAAAACATAAAAGATGAGGCTCGCCGCACAATTGGAAAGCGAGAGTCAAATTTTTGTTCGAGCATCGATCACGAGTGCTAAATGCTGTGAGCGTTCACCGCGATCGACGGATCTGCTTTCATTCCGCGCCGCCTCACAATTTAACTAAAACCTTGATTCACATTATTCCTCCATATAATAATAATCGATATAAATCAAGCGCTATGTTTGCCGGAAGCAGCAAAAATAATGCTAATAAATAGCATTTCCGCAATTTCTATCACCTATTTATTTAATCTTGGCTCCAATTTAGTGTTTCGATCGTAGATAAATATGATTTTATTGCTTCGACCGACTATTAAATAAGAATTTGGAGCTCTGCGAGGAGAAAAGAGGGAATCGTAGATAATGGTTGGAATGGCGCAAATCTCGCCCGTGCGCGAAATCGATAATCTACTGGTATATGTATAAAGCAACAGTGACATTTTAGTCGAAAGGATAAATTTCGAACGAGTTGTTGTACGGTGACGCGGTGCTGATGAACGCGAATGTCGCGTTAACTATTTCGAGGTGGTAGGGATGAGTAGCGGCTGAATCGGCCATGATTGAAATAATTTCCCAATGTGTTGGATCGTTGGAAAGACTTAAGAACGGAAAATGAGCGGTGCAGCTCGTACCATTTTATCAAGAATATTTGCCGCCGGGTATCAAGGTTAACGTATATAATGGCCGCGACTCGCGAACCGCCGCTTATTCATTCATCACAAGATTGGATCGCGATAATTATAGGAGCCTCTTAATTGTTTCCTCTATTAAAATAGATTTGAGCCGAGACGAGGTTGAAAAAAAAATTCCTCCGCGAAGCGCTTTTCATTAATTCGGTGATTTTCGTCTTTTTCAGTTTGAAACTCTCTCTCTCTCTCTCTCTCTCTCTCTCTGGTATTCGTGGGGGACTGCTGCGGAGCAACGAGAAAGGTGCGCAGCGCTGAATAAATCGGACGCGTCTCGCGGCCGAGGCTGAGACGGGGGAGTCGACAAACAAATATCTCTAATTATCGGCCACGATGGCTTGTGAATTTTTCAAGGTGAGCTATTCCTTTTAATCCGTGCTTAATTTCTTCGTGTCGTCGTTCTTGTATATATGTATAAATATGTTTTCTTCGGCCATTTATTTTATATCGAATAAGAAACGCACGAAGGACGAAATTTTCATAATTTATTCGCATCTTTTGTCCTTCGACATGCCATCTTTGATATATGAAAAACTATTTGTCTCTCGGGCGCGATGCGCTTCTTCGAGTCGGTATGCATCTTCAGTACGAAAATATATTGAATCATCGAATAATATATTAATTGAAGATTGATTGAAATGGCGCCCGTCCACGCTATATACTATACTCGCGCCGAATAACATGTTTTTCCCTTAAATTCCCGCAGTCAATGCGGTATTCCAATTTTTCAACCATTTGGAGGAAAAATTTACTTATAGTCGGGAGCAAAAAAAACTACGTACTAATTGTCGATGAGAGCCTACATGTTTATTGGGTTATATCGAATGGATGTGTGTTGCTGTCCGATTGGTATATATAGCGGAACATACGATGGCCGATTCACGCGGCTTCAAGCCAATAAGCCAACTGTGGAACACCGCAGTATCGCTCGATCCGGATTCGGAGTGTCTTTACGAGGAGATATCCGGTATCTCGTCGTCCCGCGAAATAGCTCCGTCGATCGTAGTAGCTCCTCGTAGCTTGGCCGATTCAGGACCGATAATACCCTCGCTCGTCACCTCGATCGCTCGCTCTCGTAACAAGAGGAAAAGCCTCGTCGCGGATCGTTATCGAGAAGAAGGAAGCCAGGGCCCGGAAGAGGAGGACGAGAACGACGAAAGAGAGGCAGGAACGAAGGCGGCGGCGGTGGCAGCGGACGGGAAGCAAGGGACGGGAGATTACGCCGACGAAGCAGAACGAAAAAGTAGGAGCAGCGCCGGTGGCGAGGACGCGGAGAACGCTATCCGAGCCAGGGTGGAGGAGCTTCGATATGTTTCGCGCGGTTATTACGGCGAGGTCAACACAGGAGGACAAATTGAAGCGGCTGCGACGTACAAGCTGACGAGGGCACGAACCGCAGCAGCCCGCCATCTTCATTCAGCGGCCACGGCCGCCGCTCATTATCATCATCAGCAGCAGCAGCAGCAGCAGCAGCAGCAACCACCGCACCAGTCACCCTATCATCATCATCATCACCATCATCATCCTCCTCCTTCGCATTCGCATCCGCATCATCATATCGGTAGTATCCGACGCCCCGGTAGACAGCGTCATCATCAATTCCCAAGGAGCGGACCATTCAGTGATGAGACGCAGGAAGAAATACAGGAGGACGATGAAGCCACTCTCAGGGAGTTGCTCCTAAGGTACGTTTCCTTTCCTTCCTCGCCTTGCTGCCGATCTACCCCATTCCCCACCCTTCTCACCTACATCTCCCTATACGACATACTGAGCAACGTTGAGATCCAACGTTGAAATCAAATTTTTCACCAATTTTTAACATCATCATTCAATTTTAGCGCTCTATTTTCTCGACCAAATATTTCACGAAAAAAAAAAAGCACTATTTCGTTGCGTTTCAACGATGCAAACTTCAATAATATGGCCGTAATTTTTCCTCTTCCTCGTAAGTAAAAAGTCATCGCAACGACTTTTAACCGCCTTGACCGTAATCACCTGTTGGCCATCTGTCTTTTGTCTCGATGCGGTGCGAAATAAAATGTTCGCCCCGCCGACGAGACAGGAAACACTCGCTTCTTATTTCTATAACTATACATGTTTTCTTGTTCGTGCTTGCGCGAGTTAAATTAAACAACAAAAAAAAACAACAACAATTTTTCACATTGTCAATCGTCATGTTGATTTTCATTTGTTTCTATAGTCCGATCCGATTTAGTGCGACAACGCATCAACAACATACGTACACGTAGTCGCCATTATTGCCGAACCTTTCATTTTTGTTGTTGTTTTTTTTCGTTTGGTTTCATTTTTTTTCGTACGCGCGCATTCGTGTGTACATCGGGCACGCAAATGCTTTGACATTGTTGCGTGTAGCCCCATTCGCCTTAATTTTGTACCGAATGCGGGCGATAGAGCGGCTTTATCGCCTCGGAAAAAGTTTAAAAAATAAGTGAAAAATGTAATTGGAACAAATTTGTCGGTTTCGACAGAGCGCAAGTACACGAAAAACTCACCGTGCATAGATATCATAGACGAATCGTTCGGTTCGTTCCGTTTTTTCGCATTGTTTTTTTTCTTTCAAATTTTCTCTTCGTCCATATTATTGTTATTATTTGTTATTTTCTTCTGATTTTTATGTTACTCGAAAATGTAATCTTGGCTGCGGCGCTCGCAGGCTTACCACTGGTTCTGCTCATCCACGTTCGTTCACATGGTCCTCCCTGCCACCCCCTGCTACGGACGGTCGCACTAACGAATTTCAATTTTCTCATTATTTTTCGTATTCATCGAATGTCACCCCGATCTTGCAATAAAAAAAAACAATCAAACATTTTACTACCGAAAACAAAAACGTAGCGTGCAAAATTCGCGCGTGTGTCCGTCCTCAAAAATCACTCATGATGTCACGCTAATTTTTTCTCACTTTTTTTGCCCTCTTCATTTTATATCGAAAAATATAAACCGCGAAAAAAGCCGAAAACTCGAAAGATTGGGGAAAAAAAAAAAACAGAAAATTGTCTCGCTCCCTCGAAACGCGGTCCACGAGTCGAGAGATCCCCGTTTTTTTTTTCTCGTTTTTCTTTGGTCCCGTTGTTGTTGTTGTTGTTGTTGTTGTTGTTGTTTTTTTTCCATTTTTTTTGTCAACTTTGTGGCAGGGGTGAGTAAGCTGGCGGCGCGTCGCACGAAAAACCGAGCGAAAAGCACAACCTGACGCGCGCGGACGACCTTGACGAGGTCGACGACGACGCCGTTGGCGTGACGTCTACAAGAGGAAAATAATATAAAAATAAATTGGTGCTCGCACAGTATGCGGACCACGATGACGAGATGCATTTTTTGAAATCTCGATAACGTTGTGTGATACGATCGGAAGAAGAACAGCCAAGCCGCGCCGACGTCGACGACGTAAAACGCGCGCGATAGGTCGGGCCCGGATAAATCGCGAAAATAAACTAAACAAAAACTGTGCTTGATTAAATCGCAATGAATTGATGAAAATAAATGCGGTCATCTACCTTATGTTTATGTAGTAAATGACAAAATATCTTTCCAAAATAGGTAAAACCTTTCAGAGTGCGATAAGAAAGTGAAAAGAGGGAGAGAGAGGGAGAGAGAGAGGGGCAAGAGAGCGGGAGAGCGGGAGAGTGAGAGAGAGAGACAGAGAGAGAGAGAAAAAAAAGGATTTACTCGTTCCGGACGTCTTCCCGCAAATCGGAAGAATAGAAAATCGAGACAAAAAAAATTCGAATCGGGCACGG
>JAPYYS010001587.1:0-17071 GCA_030522525.1 Campopleginae sp. 14b
AACTGGCTCATGTCCCTGAAGACATTGAACCTCCCGACACTAACAGATAGTTGTTTAGCCTCGTGTTTTTTTTTTTTTTTTTTTCAAACAATTATTGAACGGTTAATGCAATATGAAAAAAATTATTTTCTCCACTCGAATGCTGGAATAATCAATATTTTTATGGGCAATTAATATTTTCATAGTCCAGGCTATTTAAGGTAAATCAATAATCTTATACGATATAGTCATGATACCAAACCCCAGACAGATTGGTGTTCAATTTCCACGATAACTGGACGCAAAGTTTATTACGAGAATTGAATAAATTCACGAACGTAACTTTTTCGGAGTAATATTTTTTAAAGGCCAATAAATATGGATTTCGTGTTACGGTGCAATATGTTAAGAAAAAAAAAAGATGGGGTGAGGGTCACAACCCCGTGAATTTGGGTCGGAATTCTGCTTATATATGTGCGTATATAGATCATCTCGTTGTTTTGACTCATTGTACGATCTTATATCCAAGGTGGGTGGGGCTTTTATGTCTTCCCTGCTTTATATCCACGTAAACACACAGAGTATACACGAATATGTCTGTCTCTTTACTCGTCCCATTGCATTTTTCTTTCTCCTCATAATTCCCTCACATTCACACATCAAATGACGTCCCTGGATCGCCCTCGCCAAAGTAAATAGAAAAGTATTTTCGTATAGGTAACGTCGTATGCCAAAAATAGAAAGTATTTCTCATTCACGCCAATTGCTATATGATCGAAAAATAACCCAAATTGTCGACCACCTATTTGTCACGTCCTTGCGCCATTTCCATCTGAACAAATTCCACTCGAATTCCGTTCAAACGGACATTATTTTTTTTCAACAAACACACCTGCATCGGCGTATTTTGAATATTTATTAATAATTATGGAAACGTGGACAACAATGGAAACGATTTGTTGATCAAGTTTAAAACAACGGAGGAATTACTATTTCCATTTAGTTTGCCGACCGAAACACTACTTTTGCTTCATTTTATTTCGGCTCGGATTTGAATGATCAATCTAAAGTTTATTCTAGCAATAAATGAAGGGATTGAATTAGAATATGCTGGTAGAGATAAATTGTATGGTGGGCTGACCTTGAAAGCGCGTGAAGTTCAGACGTTTTATTCGCGGCAGCGTCATGCAGGTGCGAGTTAACGATGGCATCGTGTTTTTTTCGCTGTTCTCTTTCTCCTTATCCTTTAAAATCGAAATGCTTTCAGATGGGCTCGTGGAGTTTTGAGTGTCGGTTAATTCCTCTTGGCAGTATCGATCCACCGTTGAAAAATTCAAAAATAACGATTTTTTAGCAGGAACTGGTTCTCCGATCTCTACCAATTCAGCGGAACGTTTTGTTTTTACATTCGGGCTTGGCTCTGGGCTCCCACCGATGGATATTGAGTACGATATTTTTTCGTTTCCGTTAGATGTCACCGCGGCTGGATTCTTCGTCGCAGGAAGACTGGCATCTGTCAAAATGATAAATAAATCGATTAAAATTAAAAATTCGAAATTCCATTTTGTCAAATGCTTGGCGGTCATTCAAGTGCGAGGCACCGACTTTCTGGATCCATTAAATTAATTGCACTACGATTCAATGCATTTTTATAAAAAATCTAATGCGTCAAACGAAAAATTGCGAGTAAGAAAAAAAAAAAAAATTGAATCCTCGAAGTTGAAAAAGATCGAAGTCGGTATTTACGGCTGGTCCACAAGTTTCTGCTATCGCGTTACAAATATAATAAGAGAATCGAAGCTCAGGTTCGGTATCTGGTTTACTATGTCGTCAAAAGTGCTTGCGCTAGCACATGGTATTCACCAAAATAAATCGCATCCATTGCAAAATTCGCCAGACACTGCTCTTTTTTTTTCCATTTCCATTTTTTTTTCTCAACACTGAGAATCAATTATTTTATTTTCGTCATCCCGGCTTCCAGCAATAAGTTACAAAATTGCTGGCAGTGAATCACGCAGAAGATAGCAGGGCGTTCAAAATCCCGGAAATATAGCACGAACACACTGCATCGTATAACCGCGAAATCGAATAATTGCATGTTTCAGCGTTAATTCCGGTATGAAGAAATGTAATTAACAATTAGCACGTGTTGGTGAAAAAGTTTTCTCTTACTCATTCGAGTCGTGGATCGAAAAATTAGTGACTGTGAATTGGCGAAATTCTGTTGCAATAAATTGCACAATATTGTTCAGTTTCTGTTCAGCTCGAGAAAAATGGGATTATTCGCTTTTCGTCATTGTAGACAACACATTTTTTCACACGATCAATAAATTATTATAAAATTTCATGCGAATTTGAAATTCAATTTATGGAAAGAAAGTGAAAAACGTACTTGAAAATGGTCTACCGTTTGTCTGGCTGGTTTGTTGTTGTTTCTTCTTGATTGCTGGTGCAACGAGTAGCGGAGCCGGAGAACGAGTGTGACGGTTGACCGTTGACTGCGCCGAAGCGCGAGCCGCGTGCGATATCTTAGCGCTCATCTTTGAGTTCTCAGTTTCGTATCGAGACTCGCAAGTATCGTTGTCGCTGGTTCTGACTCACGAACTCGGAAGTGTACACCGGGAGGTCAGAGCATCGAGTTCGATGTATGTCTGTGTATGTCTGTCGTATTCCACGGGGCTTTGAACACGGTCTGTTCACCCTTTTCGCCTCAATGGTCTCTTAACTCTCCTCGCGACGTGACCCTCAACACTCCTCTCTGCTCTTTTTTCACTCCTACCCTTTTCTTGCTTCGCTATTCATTTCCATCTTTCACCTGCGCAACCATGCCGAGCCTGGTAAAAGGCGAACCACGAGAATTATTCATAAATGACCACTTTCCCATATGCATACATTTTTTAAAATGTTTATTCGGTTTATTATAAAATCAAATTATTAAATTGAATAATTTAAATTAAATTATTCAATTATTATAAAATTAATATCGATCATATGAAAAATTTCCAATTTTTTTTAGTTCGATTAGTCCGCGAAGGAACAAATCAAAGGCAATAAAGTCGAATGAGTAATGACGCAAAAGTTATTAGATCAAAAATCGGTCGCTGCGTAATGGACGAAAAAATTTCTATCGAGCGATTCGCGATTATTAAAACAGGGATGATGAGCGTCAGGCCGGTACAGTGTCTGTGAGAAATTCAATATTCCGGCGGGGAAATACTTTGTGACTAATTGTGTATAATCCAGGCAGCGTACGTGTTCCATCTCAAAGATATGCATACTCGAAACTTCGTGATTAATCGAATTGGAACTGGAACACGTACATGTCCAATCATGTAAATGCTTTGACACGAATAAAAGTGTCGGAAAAGACCCAAAGAAGTTTTACACTAAAAAAGGAATCAGGTAAAGCACTTGGCCGTTAAACAGCGGCTCGTACGATCCATCATACGGAATCTCCGCTCTTAAATCGACTCTTTCTCTAATTCCATGATCAATACTACGATCGCGTTAATATAACTGCTGACCTCTGTATAAAAAAAAAAAACCATTTTTCCCGACTGATCATTTAGTTCCAATTGTTTCCTTTGTAAGACATTGCACAAGCTTGGAACTTTTTTGTCGAGACATCTGCAGAATAAACGTAACGACCGTTTCCTGATGACCAGCTGTGACTGTTCCGTTCGAATATCATGAGGCCATTAACGCGTTAATTACCCCATTCCTTTTCGATGTCGATTAAGAATACCCAAAATCGATAAAAAAATGAGACTTTCATAAAATGAAAAAAAAAAAACATTAATGCTGCGGTGGGTTAATTAACTTAATAATTTAAAGGATCGTTCTGCTTTTATTTTGTCACATTGATCTGCAGATATTTTCGGAAGCAGATTCCACGAAAACTTGATCGAAATCATCGAATTGGGATCCGACACTTAATGACATTCTTTTTCAACGAGCAAAGAGGTCAAATTCAATCAGGAAATGATTATGTTGATTATTGAGAAATTATTTTGAACTGTGTAGTTTCTGAATTATGAAATTCGACTCACAACAGAGGAGCAATGGGCGAAAAGAGATGAAGAGATTTTGTGCTTTATCCTAAACCAATGGAGTCTCGATTTTTTAAAGGTGCGATAATTGAATAGGAATAATACCCAACGAAAGAGAGTAGTTTGTATTGGTAAGGGAGAACATTGACTTCTGCTTGACTCATACTCGTCTTTTCGATTTATTTGCTTCGGCGATCGTCCAGGAAAGAGAGGAAGAAAGAGAAACAAACGCCGAACCTTGAGGGGGGAACAGGAACTATGAGTGCGTCGAACGGCGACAGTCGCTTTGCCCAAGGTAAGCAGGATGGAATTCTCAATACCTCTTGTGAGTATCTTGCTCTTTGTCTCGTTATACAAAAGCCATGTAAATGTAATTTTTTTTTTTTTAACTGCAATAAAAGTTGCCGAGAAAAATACTCGCCCCTCAATCTGCACAATTTCTGCATGCTCGTTCGGACGTTAATACAAAAATAATTTTCAAAAAATCTTCAGATTTATATATGGTAGGGCATCGTCGATGAAAATCTTAGATATCACCGGAGAGAATATACAGTCGCGAAGGGAAATACTTTTCCTGGTATTCCAATGGCAATTCTTGCAAACCACGACACATCTCAATATATAAATTCAAACGAGTAATAATCATAGCGTTGCCATTTAACAAAGCGATAAAATGCATACATTATTAAGTTGCTTATAAATCGTATTAGACACTCGGTTACGGGTGATGAGTTGGATGTTAAATTTCACGTCTCGCTCGATCGCCAAGTTGGCCTTTTTCCAAATAATTGAATTATTGCTCACCCTCAGGCAATGCGACCGTGCTATATTAATATATGCATACGTCAAAATACTCCGGGGAACGTTGCGCTAGATATCCAGCACAGTTTAGTAAGAGCTGGGCGTTCGAAAAAAGTTTACTGAGTCTGTTGGAACAAATCTTTTGATGGATCGAATTAAAATCAATCAGTAAATAAACTAATAAAGATCACGGATTAATAATTTGCTTGAATAGTTTCGTCAGAGACATTAAACCAGATCGTGGACTATGAACTATTGCGGTTGTTTTGTCAGTGGCATTTGTATGTGTATCAAAATGAATACATATATATATATATATATATCGAAAAGCCGGTATACTGCGCCGGGTATGTAAATAGAACTACGCGAGGCTCAAGGAGACGAAGGCAAGGCTGCGACAAGGACTCTGCGGAACGTGCGCTGATATATACTTCCATGTTTCTCTTTCGACCGAGCGCGTATGCGTTGCTAATATACTTTACTTAGACTCGCGGTGCTCCCAGACAAGAACATATATGTCTTTGAATGCATTCATATATGAATGAGAATATATATCTAAAAGGCATTTGCTTGGGCTAGAAACGTCTCTAAAAAGTTCGTTTTGCGTATGTACTCGGGGGCCTATAGTCTCGTGCAATTTCACGTGCAGCTACTGGGTTTTCCATCCAATTTCACGACCAAATTCCGTGGTCATTGAAAAAGGAAGTGTGCAAAAGTTTGGCGACAATGATACGCGGTCGATTGATGGCGTCGACGCCCTCCGAAGTCAGCCAGCCTCGGACAAGGTCAGTATACTCGGTTGGGTGACCGTGTTCAGCCTTGCATCCTGTCGCATATCAATGCCCGAGCGGCAGGCGTCCTTTCTGAGTTTCGGATACTACTAAGCAGTTGAAAATAAGTCGAACGCGGTTATGGGACAGGCTCGTAAAAACTTGCAAGGCCATGGTACACGATGAAAAAGAGAAAATTGGAAAAAATATTATTATTTTTTTTTACAACGCGAGGCGTCACGGCGGCAACGTCATTCATACATTCAAATAATTTCCTTACGCCTGCGGCTATGTTACAATGTCACACCGGACCGACGCATGGATGTTTCCAAACGACTCCTCTATTCCGTCTGATCTTTACGTTCCTTTACCACTCTCGCGTCCCCTTTATTTTTGCACTCCTCTGCTACTTTACTCTTCCTATACTCAGCTCAGTACGTGCATACAGAATTCGAGATCCTTCCCTTGTTCTAAACACGCGTCGATATATTCTACTGGCTGACGACTTCGCGACTCCTACTACTTGCTACACGCTACGTTTCACATGCACGAGATAACTTATCGTTGTGAACGATTCTCCCTTCTACTGGACTTATCGCGTGAATATTTGGCTCAATCGCTTTGTACATATCCTTCGTATTGATCGATCAATAAAATATATTCGATGATTTATATGAATATTTGTATATTTTATTATTTTTGTTTCGCGTGAAAAAAGAAAACGATTTTTTGTTCATTATTTGATGAATTTTGCGAAAACGCCGACCAGATATAGAAAAGCACATTGGTTAAAAGTGTAAGACACTCTTCTAAGGAATATTGGAATTTTCTCTACAGAAAATATTTCTAAAGCTATAGATTTAGATTTAAATCAACACTGCCCTATAGAGTTGAAAATCTGTCGTCTTTGGCTACGAGACTCCATTATTTAAAAGACTTGAGTCATATTATTATGTCCAAGTATAACTTGACATAATGCACATTGACAAAAATGTTTGAATAAAAGGCCAGAAAGCTTTACACAGCGTCAGTCATGTTTCATGTTGAGGGTATACAAAGGCATATCGGGGCTATCGATCCAACCAGCAGTTTTAAATAGTTCTCGTACTCGATATTTCATGCGGCCGTTACGTACACGTGATGCAAATTGCAGAGGCAGGACGTGTTTGAAAATTTGACTTAATATACTGCCGCATGCATTCACCATTCTCCTCATTCCCCTGATTTAAAATCTTTGGGAATAGAATTGAATGGCTACGGGCAACTTGAAAGTATGAAAAATTACCCGCAGGCCTGAGTTTTCGCACATCTAAGTGGATAACCTTGTATCGTAATGTAAACAGGACCACCATAAATCAAGATTAATAAACCTTGCTATAAAACCATTTTCCCTTCGGCGAAAAACTCTTTCGAAGTATTCAAAAATTCGGGGGAGATCACTCTCTGCTCTACAAAGGGTACATTGACTCTTCTGGATTAGGACTACGAGAAAGAGTCAGATTTGGAGTTTTATGGGTTCAACTTAAGTGCAGAACGTTGTTTTGCACCTGGGAACTGGTGCAAATACACAACTCCATAATAGTAAACAAATATTTGAAGGGTAACTAATCCCCAATGAGGAATAATCCGATCTTTTTTCAACCCCCAGGTTATGAATTTATTTATCGAGCTATCACGACAAAACAACGATGTGCGCGAATGTTTTCTAAGTCAACATTGTCGCAGTCAAATAGTTAATTCATTAACCATCATTATTGACCGGTTGCCCATGGAACTTTGCGCTTCATTCCCGGGTCCAGTGAGTCGTGAAATGATCGAGATCGCGAAAGGAATACCTTAAAGTGTTTAAAAACTCGAAGTGAATCAGATTCTAAATGACAAGCCGTCGCTGCGGCTGCCGATACGAGCTCGACCAAAATCTCGGTGACGTCCATGAATTACATGATCACCATATATATATATTTTTCGAACGCGAATCCCGAGCAACATCTTCGGCGGGAGAATGGTTGCCGAATCTCTATAAAACGTTTTTTCAGCTCTGACACTAAATAAAATTGGACGCGACGTGCGGTGGATATCGCCTTAGGCAATATCGCTGAGCCTCCGGCAAGCAGCCCTACAAAACGGCCGATATATGTTCAGACGGTCTTTATTTTGTGATTCGTTTATCGACCTCGAGATCAACCTCATGATTCGAATAAACTATTCGCAAATTGGTTTTACAATTCGAAATGTTTTCTTTGAAATAATCAAATTACGATGCCCGGCGGTTTTACTTTTTTAATATAAAAAAATATATATATTTTGGGCATATTTCGAAAATTACGGCGAAATTTGATGGAGATTTCGTAATGGTCATTGGATTTATTTACTTTTATAAAAAGAGCTTAAAAATAGCCCGAATATATCGGTTGCTTGTTAAGTATTTCCATGGGGAAAGATGTGAATGCCGTGCGGTAATTAGGGTGACATATGGAGCGTGTTACCGACATAATCAAATCACATGGTCCCTTGCAGTCACGAGTAACAAGCACACGAATACTACAACCCTATGTCCAAGTGTCTATACCACGAGCGTTGCGTTGACAAACTGCGAAGAAAACCGAGGGGGAGAAGCTATTGCTATCGCTCATTTCCACAGCATCATCCCCCTCTGTTCGTTCGTTCATGCCTCCGTAAATTTTGGGACAACTCTCGTGTATGTGAAAATGTACGATCAATTTCAGATAAACTTGATGCACATGAGCCCTTCAAGCTATCGAATTCTGACGATTACTTGAGAGACTTTATTGCTTTACATTGATGCCGGTACTTTGATGAAAATTCTAGTTAATTGAGGCTTTGTAGAGACTTTGAAATTTTGTTATCTCCCTCGTGATATGTCGACAGGAAAACCTGCAGCCAACTAATACTCTTGGATTAAAGGCGAAATGGCAGTCGGCTTGGAAAATGGTACAAGAAAATCGGAAACTAAACGTTGCCAGACGGAATACGAAGATTCATTTTGCACAGAACACCTTGTACACATGCCGAAGCAAATATGTTTCCTGCGAGCGGAATAACTTACGCGGACGCAAGTGCGCTTATTTTTTATTATCTCAATAGCCCTTCTGTTTTTCTCTGTCTCCGTTGTTTTTACTATCGAGTTACGAGCGTGTAGAATTCATCCAACAGATATATCGAGCAATAGCAGCAATGCCCTGTTCCAATGAAAAGTTGAATCACAACGGAACGAGAAAATTATTGCGGTTAGAAAAACCGAAATAAAAAAACGGTTTAGAAATTTCGATTTTTCCTGTTCCACGTAATTCCGGCAGCAGACGGTAAAACTGTGTTTGAAAATCCTTTAACGATCGCAAGATAAATACGTATCTCAACTACGAAATTAAACATATTCGCGTGTCCGTTTAATTCTCATCAAGATAAAACATCGTCTATATAAACATACCTAGGGACATGAAGTTTCGACATGCGAAAAGTCTAGCAGCGGTAAAAAAGCTGCAGTGAACAATATTTCTTTATAACCTAAGACAAAAATGCGTAAAAAAACCGACTAGTTGGATCGTACGAATAAAAATACAGAATTAGAGTGAGCATTCCTGATTCGATCGACTCTTTAGCTTCGCTTGCAAATATGTCTGACCAAAACTGCCCATTACTACTGTCACGTTAAATTCAGCATGAGGCTCGTCGTCCTCGTGCCTATAAACAGTTGTAGAAATATGAGACGATGCGTCATTATATCAGAAAAACATTGTCCGACGAGCATAAAGATCGAAACGATGTAATTTCGATCCGGAAAATCATAAAATAAGGATATGCCTAATCTTCCTTCTCGAATTTTCACTGCACTTTGGCGCCATTCGAATCAACGCGGTTTCTTATAAAATAGGCTCCCGGAAAAAAAGGCAAAAATATGAATTTGAAATCCAAATCTTCGAAGAAAAGGAAATCGTCGGATTGGGGACACTGGAGACACGTGACTTTCACATTAACCCCCGCGATTTCAACTACAAACATTTTCACAGAATTTTTGGCGCCGGCCAAAAAGTCAAATGGTCGCTTTCGTTGTCATTAAGCAATTTTGTAATATTGGTGTCCTTATGAATCCACAATAATAAACGAAGGAGTGAACAAAAAATTTACCAACAGGTCCTCAAAAAAACGAAATATCGTTGGAGGTTGTTTTTTTTTCACAGAGTCCTTAGCTGACGTCGTATTAAGGGCGTAGTTATTGGGAAACCGCAACGAGTTGATAAGTATACGAATCGTCAAGAACCTTTAAGGTCGATTGCCACGCGAGAACTGATAGGCACGATTGTATCCTGCTTCCAGAAGGCTTTACCCTGAGTTTACAACATTGCGACGTCGACGGCGTTACCGTGAACCGTCGTGAACGATCTATACACAGATAGGCATGTATGTATACAGGGGAAAAGCTTTCACGAAGTTCGGCATGATACATATACGTAGTTTAGCGAAAGCAACGGTGGTGGTGCAGCTCAAGAATGTAAGGAAGAAGAGACACGATGAAGGAGAGGAGAAAGGAGAAGCGACGTTCTCTTTCCTCCGTTTGAAGATCGCTGGAGGCTTCAGCTCCCATAAACTTTTCCTATCCCTTATTTCAGAATACAAAAAATATATATACACATGCCGGGAGTATGTGCGCGCGCGCACCTTATTTCAGCCAGCGTACGTCGCGTGTGTGCGCCCGCGCATGCCACGTTTTGCGTCATTTGTTACTGCTCTTCGCTATATCCCTCTCTTCTAAGCGATAATCTATTTATATGTGTACATGTCTGCGTGTACATGGATGTCTTATGTATAGATAGAATCGATCGGGACTTACCTGCCGGCAAGATCACAGGGTTTCTCAACGTTGACTCATTTTTCAAATACAGTGTCGATTTTGTGATAACATCGCGTCGATCGATCGTTGAATGGAGCACGTTTTCTTTGCTTTTATTTTCCAATTCGTAGCCGACAAAAAGATTCTCTTTTTCTAAAATAAGTCTGGACCTATTTTTCTTTTCCACGCGATGTTTTCACGAAAATATTTTATTCCCTGTATGGCGAATAAAAAAAATTGTTTCATCCTACGATAATGGTCGTGCGGAGCTGAATCGAAAGTGTGAATTTATTTTTGATCAACCCGTTATTCATTGTTTCGATGCACGCGATCATGATATTTCGAGATCCGACTAATGGGAGTTTCCATTTGAAAAAGTGAGTCGATTATGTATATCTATGTACGAGAATGAATCTACGGCATCGAACTGCTTCCTATTATCAATGATGAGCTCATCGTGGAGTGCACATTTCCATCGAGTAGGATAGCGAAGTATGCAATCGTACAATAGCACTGAAAGTTCATCGACGGATCTCTATTTACGTACATAGACACTAAGTTATCGATCGCTGACGAACTTTCATATAGTTTTATATATAAATTCGGTTTATACGGGTAAATGCGGGACTGCAACGTCATGTGTTTTCTGGTAGTTCAAATATCGATCTCCTTCTTGACACTGTTACAAAACATTGGGGTCAGTGGCTCCCTTTTTCTTTTTCTCCTCCCCACGATTCCCATTTTCTTCCTCATCCTCTTGAATATCTCTTTTTTTTTCAGCCCACGACAAATTCTCATCACGATGCAGGATAATTTTATATTGGTTCCGTTCGATTGACTAAAATACAGCTCGTTATTCATGATCTCCCGCTCAATCAAATCGTGCCGGAATTTCGGGGCTCGATCGAGTCTGCACGCGATGTCAAATATTAATCGTTTTTTCGATCGAAAGCGCCCCTGCTATTTTGAGAATAATATGCACGTAGATCGGTGGAGAAGGAAATATTTTATCGCGTGTTCACTCGTGTGAATCTATCGGTGGAAACTCTTCGATAAATTCCTCACTCGGATCCTTTTTTTTCCTAAACATCTTCCCCTATTTTTTTAAGCAACAACTTTTCTTCTTTTTGAAATATTTTTGTCTGATATTTCTTGTCAAAAGCAGTAAAACTTGAAATACTTGTATATGGAAAGATTCGAGATGAATCTTCGCTGTCATAGTTTACAAAGATTTACATTATCGTTGTTTTAATTTTTGCTGATGTCCTGAAAGATCGGATGCTTTTTTCCGCCGAAAGTGGGCTTTCGTCTCTTCAGACAATCGTCGACAGCGCAGCTGTGAAGAAAAGCTCGCACCGCTCCTCTCGGGTGTATCAGGAATTCGGATCGATACGACGTGCGCGCTCATTCAGTTTCCAGTCGCGACTACGGATGGACCTCGCGTGATTCATCCTTCGAATCACTGCCCTAAATCCATTTTTTTCTCTTGCCACGAAATAACCGTCATTGACGTTCATCATTATATCTGAGCCGAAAAAATTCTCATCTTCGTTCGTTGCGCGTTACGATTTCTTCGTCTTCTTACGAGATTAATCGAAGGTGTGCTCCTCGTGAGAATGTTCTCTCCAGAGAGGAGCCGGTCTCTGATAATTACGTAATTCCGAAAGAGTTTTAGTGCCCAAATAAAACGCATCACGACCTCAAGTGCATCTTCAAATATTGTGTGCAATTAATGTGATATACTTAAAAACATTATATTCCTTAATTGTTTTTTTTCTTCAACTTTTCTTTAACTTGAATATTTTTTTTTTCACCGGAAAATACAGCAAGATGGGAACAAGATCCGCTGCTTGTAAGTTTTGCAAATAAATCTATTGGGAATTTCTCTTTTTTGCGTTATAAAATTTTTTAAAATGTAAATCACAGACACGTTGAAGCTGACGAGTCTTCACGACTATTACCAACGTCTCCTTCACGGTAGTCAACCCACTCCCTCGGGGTTTGACATGGCAAATACTGTCAAATATTTCTCCCAGACTCTTCTTTGTAAGTATCTATTAAAAAAAATAAAAATACACTCATCGATTATTTACGCACTAAAAATTGATGGTTTATCAGCTTTGTTGAAAGAGGTTCGGGAATCGCCGTTGGAGATGATAAAATGCCAGAAATTTGATGGCGAACGAATGGCATTGTATCCAAATTTGGATTACAAACAGTTGTTCAATGCGTTGACACAATTGATGGATGTTGTTTCTTTCGTTCACGTGGGTTTAGCAGGTGAGATCAATTTTAAATATATAGCTTTTGGAAACACGTGTATGTTATTTTCTCCAATAATTTACAATAAAATTGCTAATAATTTAAAGAATTGTGCGAGGCTCAGCTGCAATTGACATTTATGAAATTGCTTATAGCGTTCGGACAGGCTTCGCTCCAGTGTCTAGCATGTTTGATGCCATTTCTCGACTCCGACCTACTGGACAACCTCCCATACTTCACGGCAAGTTCGATAGCATCACTCCCAGTTGAACTGCATCAAGAAATCGTCAACTATCTGTGTTTCTACATCCTGCCATTCACGATCAGTAAGCTATAACGATTACAAAAGCTTAGATTGTGACCCAAAGACAAAAAAAAAACATTGAAATTTCGATTTTTTGGGGTATTTTAAGCGAGAAAAACGAACGATGAAAACGAGAATCATGCCAGCCAATCCGTGTCCGCAGTGATAATGATGGTTTTTCAATACTCCACCAATCCCGGTGAGTTGATGGATCCATAAGTATAGTAAAAGTCAGTTTTAATCAGACGTGGAATTCTGAATTATAATTTTGACTCTTTGCAAAGCACACCATTGCCAGCTGCTGGAGTGTCTGATGGCCCTAAAACCTGGTGTCGTTAAGGACTTACTTTGCGTTGTTGCTTATGGAACAGCCCCCGCGAGAGCATCGGCTGCCAAACTCTTGTTTTACTACTGGCCTACTTTTAATCAAAACCTGTTCGACCGTCGTGCGGTCCTCGTCAAATTTGCAAGTGGGTTTATGAAAACGAAAAAAAAAATTGTTAATCACTCGAGAAATTAATGGTTTTGTTCATTTCATAAAAAATTGTTTATTACTATAACGTGGCATGGACGTCCAGACGATCTGACACCGTTTGTTTGCCAACGGGACTCCTGTCCAAATGCCGGTAACGCCGAAGCTGGTAAAGTTTGCTACGACCATCGAATTTCAATAACATTTGCTGCTGAATCGCCCCCACCGCTTTACCTCTGTATCGAATGCGCTAACGAAATACATCGGGAGCATCCGAATCAAATGTTCAACGATATTCTCCATCCCATGCAACAAGTCTCCATGGTTTGTGAAAACAAGGTACGTCAGAATGTATCATATGAGAATTAGTCACTCTCGAAGGATACAAAACACAAAAAATCTGGACAAAAAGTAGTGGCGAGTCGTCTCCTTCCCGCTGATTACCGAAAATCTGAATATTTGTCGTTTAAATCCAAAGAATTGTCGGGCAACGGATAAATCAGCAATCAGCGTGTGTTTCTCGACGGAGTGTGCGAGTTACAACGGCAACCATCCGATTCGTTATTGCCAGCAATGTCACAACATTCGTCACAACAATCGCCGTGGCGGTGATCACGTGAACCACATGGCCCTGCCTCACATATCGCAAATGGACCAGCAAACCCAGATTTATCTAGTCCAATCCATCGTAAGGTGAGTCATTCGGTAGTCACACCTTTCTCAAACGCAATCGATGTTTCCTGGTCACTAATTATTTTTCCATAAAAGTTTTTCCATCGCGAATATTTATCGCTGTGGATTCATGCACGGCTCTCTCGTCAACCCGAGTCCTTCGGATATCAATCATCGTTAAATGTTGTTTAAAAATTGTTTCTCATTTCGAGTACGACTGAATAATTTGAATTAATTTTTGGTAAATATTCGATATCGCGGCACCTGCGATTTTCGGGCTGATTTTTTTTTTCATGCTCTCTAATGACTTAATAACACCATAGCCAGTCATATTATGCAGGCGCATGGTACTGGAAAAAAAAAAAAAAAATTCTGTCGTATTACAGAGATTTCACAAATTTATTCGTGTCAGCACGTGATCACTATAAATGAAGTTAGAGGATTCATGACGATCACGAGGAAGCAAAACAAACCCAAACAAAACAAAACGTGTGTATGTGTGTATGTGTGTGTATGTGTGCGTCGGTAACTGTGTGTCGGAAAACATATTTCTAATATTCGTCGAGACGACCATATGAGTGGCTACGTCGCCGATTTCCTGTTCCGTCGTACACATCCATCTCACAGTGATCGCGCGCACATTGTTTTCAAAGTAATGATAGAATTGCAACAAAGTATTAATAATAACAGTATTAGCACGACTGCAGAGTCGGAGGACGAGTAAATGTGAGACGAAATTCAAATGTGTGTGTAAAAAAAAAAAAAAAACAAAAATTAAAAAAATTAAAAAATTAATTTTTTTCTAAATTTTTCTAAAAATTGAAAAATTAATTTTTTTCTCCTAAAAAACGTTATGCACCTACATAAAAAAACTTTTTATATTGTTCACAGGTGATAAACAACTTAAAAAAAAAATCAGCCCGAAAATCGCAGGTGCCGCGATATCGAATATTTACCAAATTTTTTATATTTTTTCTACGAGAAGGACCATATTAATTCTTTTTTTGTATCTTGATAACGTGAGCAAAAACCATTCATATCATCAAGTTGTGTTTATATAGCATGCTGAATTAATTAACAAACCATTTACCATCGTATTTCATGACATATTGACAATAATCATTTAGGACATTTGTACATAATAATACGAAGCATTCCACCTCATTTCAGTCATCGAAAATATGATCGTACAGCAAAAATAGTCGAAAACATTGAATTGGACAGAATTTATTTTCCAATCTTTCGCAATGTGATAAGTTTTGAGTGTCTGGAGTTGCGGCAATTGGGTCTCATGTGTACTAACGATCGCAGGATCATTTTGTTGCTTTGCGTGTTTGTTGGTGCTGGTCCACCCTGCTTGGTAAGACGCACGAATACACGTTCGATGAACAGAAATACAAATATTTCTCTTTTATGACAAAATTACCACTTTTTTTTTTCTTTACCACACAATTTCCTGTTCGACGATAATTTTATTTGCTCGTACCAAACGATGCCAACGTGGGGAGGTTGATGACGAAATAATAACACGAAATGAAATTACACGTAGACGTAAGAAACGACGTCACGATCGAAAATGCATGGAAAACCTTTTTATTGTGAAAAAATTCGATGTACGATGCATGCAAGTTCGCGCAATTAAAAACATCCGCATTTGTCTAACCTCTTCAATCAACGCGACTCAACAATCGATCGGAATATCTCATCTACGTCTGTGATATTTGTTTTCACCAGGAATGGTTGTTGTTCTCCAAAAACCCGATGTCTTTGCATCCCAAAACCTAAAGTTATACGACTGGAAAAAAAGATTCGACTACATTATTCGAGGAATATTCTCGAAACACGAGAAATTTTTATCGAAATTATGAAAAAAATTGGTGTCAAATGCAAAGATTAAAATTTCGCTTTAAAATTTAGTTGCCTCACTCCACATTTAATTTTTTTTATAACTTAAATATTTTTTGAATAAATTGTCGAATCTGGAGGTAAAAAAAAGGCGAAAAGGTATACGAGTCGAGATTGTGTGTGGAAAAAGTACGCGCGTTTATTTATGAAATGAATTTATTTACAGTCTGCTCAAGGAGGCTGAACCGCTAAGTATGGATAGTAACAGAGACATCTCGGAAATAAGTACTAATAAGGGCGGCCTGGGATTCCCAGGGGGTGGTATTAGTGGTGGCACGATTAGTGGTGGTGGCAAACCTTGTGATCCGTCAACCCTGGAAGAGAGACAACTACTTGGTCGTTATGGTGTTTGGCTTCTAGTCGGACTTTGTACACCCAATCAGGATACTCCTGTAGAAATACTTGGACGTTTATTATCAATGCTATTTCATTGGTTTCATGTCACTGCCTACTCTTTCGATGGTACTAAAAAAAGCCTTATGCACCTTATATTTTCTGTTGGTAATTTAAAACTTTGCATACACTATTGACGTAGAAGTAGGTTGTAGCTAGACCAAACGGTCCCACGTCAAAAAATTCAAACGAATGCCAAATTATTCGTATAGCATTCGAATTGAAGAAAAAAAAAAAAAAAATTCATTTTGCGGTGACTAATTTAAAAAAAAAAACGTAAAAATTCACAATCTGAATGCTTTTCAGCTCCCCCAGTAAACATTATCTCTTGTCTATAGCAATTGATACTTTAGTACGATCTTTCACACTTTTATTCGGTTTTTTTAATCTCTCAATAAATTTCTGTCTCGACTATTTTGACGTGGAACTGATGAAACCGTCCGCCATCGTAGGCACATTCTACTCGGCTCTGAAATGATTATTATTATAACATTTATTTTCAACCGTTTTTGTTTATCTCTTGAATATAAAATTAAATGTTGAAGTTTCATTTTGTTAATTGCATATCTGTCAATCTGTGTATATATATTTGTATATATATATATATATATATAT
>JAPYYS010001588.1:0-20742 GCA_030522525.1 Campopleginae sp. 14b
GGGTGGGGGGGGGGGGGGGGGGGGTGGGGGGGGGGGGGGGGGGGGGGGGGGGGGGGGGGGAAAGAATAATCTCGGGTAATGGCTCGAATTCGCTACATTTTTTTCTTTTTTCTAAATTTTTATTTCTTCCTTTTTAGACTAGTGTGATAATAGGAACATGCTGTCTTCTCTGGCCGATCGCGCGACACGAATCAGCCCAAAGGTTTTTTTTTTTAAATTAAACCTCAAATTTCGATCGACCACTCCTTTTGCAATTTTATTCGTTCGTGCCTTCCGGCACTTTCGTTCGTTATGAAAACGTCGCACCCTCGTTTTTTTTTCTTCAGAGATTTTTATTCGCTCTTGGGTCAGGCTCATCGTTATCGAACTGACCGTTTCGTCTCGTTCGCTGTTTCATTCGGCGATCCCTGTTTCGAAGATTGTCATTTTTTTTCACGAACTCGTGAGAAATACGACGAGCGAGAAAGAGGGACAGGGAGAAAAGGGAAAATGAGAGAGAGGGCGAGAAGGGTAAAAATAGAGCGCACGGATTTTCAATGATATAGGAAAATGCAATTGGATCAATCACGATGGATCGTGATCTTTTCCATATATATATGTGTTCTGTGTAGTCCTGAACGTAGTAAATATTGTCCCGAGAGATGAAAATTGAGAAAACGAGAAAAATGCGATTCCTTCACTTTATTTCGTATCAGTATTCGTTTTTCTCGTCAGTACGAAGAAACTGGCCACTCGAGAGCGAACGAGATCGTCCCAAACTCAATTTTTTGCGTCATCATTTTTATACACACACGCGTGCCGATATTTTTTGTTATTTTTCACTTCACTGTTAAGGAATTTCGTGTTTTTTCTGTCTCCTTTGTCCGGAACCAGGTTTTTGGCTTGGCTCGTATTTTCCGGCATTTTTTTCCACGCAGACAGACAATTATATGTTTACTATTATTTGTTCTTTTTGTTTTTTGTTACATATATTTTAATTATTCATTTATATATTTATATATTTGTCTATCTGCATCGATTCGTTTATCGCTCTTCCGTAATGCGATGCGACCATGAATTAAAAAAAAGACAAAAAATTTCACGATTTTTTTGGCGCGAATGAAAAATTATTTTTTGAATATTTCTCCATTTTTGGGTTCATTATTCTCACGCAGCAAGTCCTTCGCCCCTGGGCGCGGATGGTGGCTGAATCCTGGCCGATGGCGGCGTCGAATTGTTCTCTGGCCTCGACACCGTGACGTCGCGCTCAAAGTGATGCTGCAGACTCTCTCCGCTCCAGGCAGGCACACTCGCAGAATTCTGGTTGCCAGTGTTGGAGGATGGCGTTCCTGGCGAATGCGACGGCGACGGGGTCTGGAAGAGCATCGATCCCGAAGGCAACGATGATTTTCCATCGGCCAGTGGACCGTTGCTCGGCGCCATCGGCTGCTTCTCCAATGGGAAGCCACCGCCACCGTAAATCGAACCAAAAAGACCAGCGTATTTTCCTGCACTCACCGGATGAGCTGGTAAACCGTTGTTACTCTGAATTACCGATATCTCGTTCAGCTGAAATCAACGCACAACGAATTCCCATTAATTTATTGAAGGATTATCTTCCGATCGATTTTTCTTCGATGAAAAAAAAATTGTTATTTTGAAAAATTTGATCGATGCACTGAGAAAACGATTTTTTAGATGTACCAGGATTTTTTAACTGCTAACAAATGTATAGTTCACTGAAATTAAAATTTTGGCGAAAGAACGTAAAATTTCGTTGAATGCGCTAAATATTTTTTGACTATTTCAAAATTTTCGTAATTCTGACCATTTTTTTCATTTCTAACGAAACTGTCAGCAAAATTTACAATTGGGATGACAATAATTGACTTTCGAAAGAAACTTCCTTCAATATTTCGCGCTGCAATAACCAATTTTTTGTGATTTAAAACAAAAAAAAACGTTTAATCGCACGTATCCAACAAAATATCGAACTTTTTCAACAAAATTCTTTTTTCAGTGTTGGATTCGGCGAAACAAATGTTTTTCAACAGTTAATGAATCATTATTTTGAGCCTCTCACGATTTTCTGAAATAAACATTTGTTAATAGTTAATAAATGAATCATTTGATAAAACGTAACCTTTCTTGATAGCAAATGAATTTGATGACCCTAAACATGTACTGAGTTAAGGGAAATAAAAGCGATCGAACAAATCATTATTTTCAAGGAAATGCTTCGCCCATGAAATTTGATCGTGATAACAAAGATATTTTTCGACCATTAACAAATTTTGTAACAGTTGATGAATGTTTGAGTAAAAGTACCAACTAAATATATTTGTTTATTATGAATGAAACTCTGTTGAAGTTTGTAACGTTGGAATCCAACGAAACTCCATTTTTCCTCAGACGAATCTCAAAATTCTTGTGCAATATTTAACGCCCACGATAATTATCATGTTTTTTTTTAAATTCAACAAATAATTAACAGAAAAACTTGTTCAGTGTCTTTAAATAAACTGTTTTCTCAGTGTGGGTAAAAGAGGTGAAAGAGGCATCATTCGTGTACGTACTTTCTGTTGAACTCCGTTGAGAAAAGGGGCCGGTAAATATGGGTAAAAGAGATCAGGACGACGCTGAAGAAACTCCGAGTCCTTGGGTGTTATTGGCAGAGGCGGAAGATCTAAAGACATTCGTCGACCTCTTCGCGATGCTCCGTTCGTCCACATATGAGTTCCCATGTGAACCTTTGTCCCGGAAGGAATCAGATAATATGAATGAGAACTTTGATTATATAAATGAGACACAAAAATCATTATCGCCATTCTCTCTAATTATTCGACTCTATTGTCAGCAAATTCTCATTGGAATAATTCATTGAATTGTTAGTGGCTCGATACGTGCCGTGGCGTTAGTGCACAAGCGTGTCAGATTGAAATAGGCGTTTGCAAACATAAAACACTATAAATCTAAATGAGAGATTTCGATCGAGTGAATGTCAAGATTTTGCTATTCAAGAAAATCGGAAAATCCATTTGTGAAATAATGTAAAAAAAAAAAAAACGGATCGTTATTTATTTGGCTGAATATGCTTACCTTGAGATTGCCCTTGGTCGTGAAGGCTTTCTGACAGACGGTGCATCGAAAAGGCTTGTCGCCCGTATGAGTTCTCATATGGATCTGGAGCGCCGAGGACGAGGAGAAATTCTTATTGCAAACCTGGCACAAGTGCTTGCTCGACATGCCTGCAAATACACACGCACACACACACGCTCAAAAACCAAAGATTACAAGGTATTTATGTGTTTATGTCAACACGGAATGTAAAAAACATCTTGATCGCTATAAACTAATAGTGAAAAGTAATTAATGGCTGAGATTAACCCGTAGACACGACAATCCCTTTGAGGTCACGCACTCACCACCCTAGTGCATATTTGCTCTTCGACGTTTAAAACTTTGTATTTCTTCGATTAATGCACGAAATTAATCTCGCAACCATACTTTTTAGGGGTAAAATATCCTGAGTAATCGATTGCAATGATTTTGAAGATAGGAAAATGATATTTGTTGTCGAAAAATGGTCAAATTGAAAAGAAGAATTTTGAAAACCTGTTACACTTGAAATTTCCGTGGATGAAAATTTGCACCAGTGTAGTGTCTACGGGTTGATCGAGTGAGCGAAAGGAATAATGCAGGAGAGCTTCGGAAAGCTGCGAATAAGCAGAAACTATTGGCGTCAAAGACAGACGGAACAATTTATGACTCGACGTTGAGAATCCTTCGGGATATATTTTCCGGACATCAATTTCCATTAAATTTAAATTTCCCAAATTCCCATAAAAGATAAAATAATTAAAAGAAACATTTTAAAATGTTGAATCGAAGTGAACGCCCGTCACGAGGTGTGAAACTAATCGAAGGTGTTATATTTAAAAATCTGAAAAGACTCACTGGGCCTTTTGGGGGCCGGCAAATCGGCCTCCGATGGCGATCTCTTAACAGGCATAGGTGATTCCATCGACGAGGGTGGCATCGGTGGCGGCGGGGGTGGAGGAGGAGGCGGTGGTGGTGGAAGACTCGATTCGTCCATGCACATTGGACTTCTCGAGTTCTCGAGTTCTTGCTGCGACTGTTGCTGCGTCGATTGTTGTTGCTGACCCGGTTGCTTCGAATCGTTGAACAAATGTGGTGGCATGTCACGAATTTTGTGAGTCAGCATATGCTGCTTCATGTTTCCCTGTTGACCAAAGTTACTCGGTTTTTTCAAAAATATCGAAACACCATTCAGCTATTATTTCATTCGATTTCTATGCAGCTCTCATATTCCCTATTTCCGGCAAACGTTTTTGCCATTCCAACTGGCAAAACTTGTCCTTCAATTTCGTGTAATCAGCAACTAGTTTGCCAGCAAGTTTCGTCACTTGCAATCGATGCAAAATCTTTGATAATTATGCAGTTCAAGGCGTTTTCCCAAAAATGATAGAAATTTTTTTTTTTTCTCCACAAACTCCTTACTTTTCATGGAGACTTGAAATCGAATGTTGTGCAAATTCACTTCATTTTCCCTACACAGGTTGATGATTATCTGGGGAAATTTTTTGAAAACTTGGAAAAAGGATTTTCGGGCAATTTTTGCGTGAAAAATGAAAAAAAAATGGAAAAAGTTAGATGAGACGTTGGAAAAAACTCGTTGACGGTTATCGTCAGGAGGAACAATGTTACGGAAAAAATGGATATTATATTTAGGAGGATTGTTAGTTGTGAAAAATAGAAGCGAAAAATTGAGTATGGATTGGCTTGAAAATGTCGCTCGGGAAGGCCCGGACTCTTACCAGGAAGACGTGGTCCGAGGCTAGAAGTCCGAGGGCGGGGGGCATCAGCGGGGGCAGGCGGACGGCAGCATAGGCAGACGTCAGCCCTCGCCCCCCTCCGGTCCCAGTCCGCCCCCGGCTTTTCTGTTCCTCAGTCCGCCGCCGCCTGTTCCTTTTTGGCCTGATATCCTGACTTCCGGTGGTCAAGACACCACCGTCAGGAAGGCCCCCTCTCCCGAGCGAACTGTACGAAGTCGGTGGGTTTGACTGTAGCATATCTCCGGTAAAGAGATTTGGTTGCTCCATGCAGTTACACGATTTCATCCATGTCCCGTCACTCTGAAATTATCGCATCACCTCGTACACATACTTTTCAACGAATACATCATTACCATTTAATCAAACTTCGCTTTTTCATCAAATCATTTACTATGCTAATTTGTTTGTCGCTCTGTCTAGTTAATTTAATCTCGTCTGAATACCAGCTCGTCAAAATCATCTCATTTGTTGTGAGAAATATATATTGTTTACACTAGCGGGCAGGATGCTGAGGTTTTTCGAAATATTATTACGTGCTGGACCGGAGCGACATTCTTTACCGATCTCTATTTCAAGGAGATTGGCTACATACGACAATATGATGAGAATTTAATAAATTTTGGTGATTATATTTGTTAACAAATATAATGAGAATTTTTTTTTCTATTTTTTGTCACAGAGTTGTCGAACAATTTGAATTTACAATATGCAAAAGATGTACCTATGTATATCCGAATCCTATGCATGGAAACTTTAGTGTTGAATTTCTCGAAAACTACGTGGAAGAAAAATCTATTAATGTTTTAAATCTTTTGAATAATAAATAAATAAATAAATAATCTTTTTAAAAAATTTCCACTCGATCTTCGAATTTTCAAAACTAGGTATTTTTCCGATGAATGATCATTGAAATCTTAAAAAATTTGTATATTCATATTATTCAATACTAAAGAGCATGCTCACATAATTCCATCAAATTGTAATAATTGTGAATCTTCCTATGCTTTCGCCGTGCCATTATTGTGAAATGAGAAAAATTCCAAACGATTTTCCGCGGTACTTATTCCGCGATTCTCACCCGCTAATTTTCTTCGCGATAAAATTTGTATAAAAATATTTTTCCCGAGGTTTAATTGGTCGACACGTTCGAGGTCGAAATAAAATGGAAAAAGTATGAAATTACGCGTTCCCTACTATTTCCCCTATCCACTGAATCCGCGATGGATCTCCGGAAAGAGAATCGTGTCGAAAAACACAGGTACGATATTTTTTTTTTTTACTTTTCGCCATTAGCCACGCAGAGTTGGTGATTTTAATACACGCAAGAACATGGTAAGAAAGTTGGTGAGAGGTATTTGAAGAAGGGTAAAAACAACGAGGGTCTGGGGGGTGAATATATATAAACGAGGATGAAGGAACGTGCAACAGTCGGAAATACTGGTGGAGAGTGCAATGGATCCGGTTGATTCCTCATTCTTGATTTTTTTTTCCTCTTTTAAACATTAAGCGAGCAGAGGGGCAACCTTTAAACTTTAGCGATGAGGGTATGAAATAGGAAAATAAAAATAAAAAGCACGCCGTACCTTTGTCGAGAAGCCACGTTCGCAAATGCTGCATTTAAAGGGTCGTTCCTTCGTGTGGCTCCGATAGTGAATCTCCAGTGCCGAGTTACACGCGAATGTCTTGTAGCAGATATTACACGTGGTGTTGCCACGTACTGCAAACAGATCGTGCCAAAGTTCAGTTACGCTAGTCGTACATATCTATATGCTCTGTATGAATGTACTTTTTTTTTTATTGGAAATAAAATCAAATGAGCGATTAACAAAAAAAAAAAGAAAAAATGGTCAAAAAAAAAACAATTAGACGAAAAACATGGATATCTATTGAGCGCCTTAAAATCGAGAGCCTGATTTACATTTATCTTGCCGATCGTATCGTTAAGAGACTGCGTTCTGAATCTCAGACCTTCTCATGGATCGTGATATATTTAAAATAGACAGAAATACCATCGCGTTTCTTCGAAGCCCTGCGGTCCCGATAGTGCCACATAAAATCCTCCGAAAAGTCAGAATAATAAATAAAAAAATCATAGCGGACAATAAGATAGTCTTGAAAGAGGAATTCTTCACGGTGACGTTACGAGGGAAATATTTAAGTTCGATAATTTAGTGCAAACGTGAATTTTTCAAAAAATTCTCGACGTCTTGTTAACCGAAAAGCAGACACGCAAGGGAAAGGGGAAAGTAGTGAAGCTTTTTGTTGTTTAATGTACAAAATTCATGGTTGTGTAGAAAAAACAATTTATTATTTCGAACTTTACATAAATACGCGAGTAAGGAAGGATCATTATGTCCAGTCGAATGGTTCGAGCTCATCATAATAATAGCATAATACGGACGACTTTGAATAAATTTGTTTACTAATAATTAATAATAATATAATATAATATAATATAATGTAATATAATAATAATAATAATTAAAAGAAGAAATAATAATAATGATAAATGACAATAATAATAATTAAAAATACAGTGATAGTGTTCGCATCGAGTCTCATGGATACAGGCTGTATATACTTTTGTCTATCGAATATAATTCACTAAAACCCGAGACAGAGATCGTTAACGATAGCGAGCGCAAGAGTACCAATCTTTATCAATAATTGGAAAGATTATCGCGTTTTATAAATTGCAGGCGTTCGTATAAATTAATATCTACATGTATATTTGTGCACATCGGCCCTTTTTCGAGCTTTCTTCAAGATACGCGTATGGTGAACGACAAGCAAAACGTAGAAAGTTTTACAAAACAAATGAGAGACACATAGGCTATGAATAAATGTACAAAAGATATTTATCGAGGCAGAGGGGAGTGCTAGGTCCGGCTACACCACATTAGGAAATTTCAATTATGACTTTGGATAAACAATACAATGTCGACCATGTGACAAAGATTATTATATTGCTCTGGAGTCTCACTCGAACGAGCGAAGAGAAGCAACAAGGTAGAGAGGCGTGGAGAGAGTCAGGGCTTGGGAAACAGAGACACACGTTCGGGAAGACTAAAAACATTCATTCCATCGAGAACAAATCATCGATGGATTCTCTTCGATTTTTCTTTCATATATAGTGTTATATATGTATATATGTCCCATGGTAGTTTCTGGCATATTTTTTACTTATTTGATCGATTTATATAAATGAGATTGAAAATTGCCTCGGCTAAGAAATCGCAATATTTCACAAGGGGTCGTTTTCCACGTAGTAAAATGCTAAATATTTTTCTACTCGTACATCCTTCCTCTAGGATAATTGATCGTTAGTCTCGAGTAGATATTTCTTGCGTTTTCTTTCAAATATTATTCACAAATCTCGATAAGCTCCGAACGAAATTCGACACTTTATTTGATGATTAATCGCGGATGAGAAAAAAAGACGCTCGATCGAGAGGTGATTAATTTGGAGACGTTGAGAGCACGTGCGAGTGGAGAAAGATCGAGAATTAAATGGAAAAATGTAGCATCGAATTCGAAGGTGCAGAGCTCCTTAAGTTTTACTCATGGATTCGAAAAAAAAAACGTGTGATCCGGCTCGATCTAGATAACGGCCAATCAACCCTACGCTTTTCTGCAATTCCGTACCAAAATGCATTATTCAATGATGGGGACATCCCACGTAATGCAAAAGCTTTCCCGCACGTATAAAAACTTACATTATGCAACGATGGGATCGCACGAAATCACGAAAGCTATTTTCGGCATTTTAAACGACTTTCAACAAATAACGTTGTCCAAAGTTTTAGTACGATCCACGTTCCTGCACAATATTCTCCGGAGTTATTCGTTGGAGCTCTCGAAATGCAAAATCTTTGGAACAATCGTACAAAAGTCTAAGAAGAACAATATACCCGTACGGAAAAAATCTATATGCAGGCACAATTAATGGGTGTTTCATTGATAACCCGTAGACACCACACTCCCTTTGAGGTCACGCACTCACCGCTCTGTTACAAATTTGCACTTCCAGTTTTCAAAACTCAGTATTTCTTCGATGAATCCACGAAATTAATCTTGAAACCATACTTTTTAGGGGTAAAAGATCCTGAGTAATCGATTGCGATGATTTTAAAAATCAAAAAAACGAATTTTATCGCAAAAAAATGGCCAAATCGAAGAAAGGAATTACAAAAACTTGTTACACTAAATTTTCGTGAGTGCAAATTTGCACCAGTCCGGTGTCTACGGATTAATCGAGTGAGCGAAAGGCATAATGCAGGAGAGCTCCGGAAAGCTGCGAATGAGTAGAAACTATTGGCGTCAGGGACTGACGGAACAATTTATGACTCGACGTTGAGAATCTTTCGTGATATATTTTCCGGATATTCATTCCCATTAAATTCAAGTTCTCAAAAATCCCATAAGAAAGAAAATAATTGAAAAAAAAACTGGAAAAACGTCATTGTTTTAAACTAAAAATGACGTCTTTTTATTTTTCCCGTGTATATATATTTTTTCGTGTGGGTAGTATATGGAGAAGTGGCGAAAAGAGGACAAACGAAAAGTCATAAAAATTCTCCATAGAATCCTTGGGGCAAATATTATTATTGGAATCTCGTTAGATCGAAAATTGAAAAATTGAGAGAAAAAAAAATATGGAGAAGCCAATATAGCGGACTAGGTATTGTAAAAATGAACGAACATGTAAATCGATCGGTGCATGGTAAATAATCGTGTAAGCTCCGGAAACCTACCGTACAACATACATAAATATGAACATAAATATATAATATATACAAATAGATGGTATTTCAGTTTGTAGCGTAATTTGTTTGTTTAACGGAAGTGTATAAAGTGAAGGAAGGTGTAGCAGGAACTGCGGCTCGCCCTGGTTGCTAGCAGCGCCTACCTGCTGGCCCTCCGACAGCCAGGCCGAGCGGATTATAGGTGGAGGATGCTGCGAGTACGGCGGATGTAGTGAGCGAGGCAAGAGGTCCGCCTCCGCCACCGCCGCCGCCGTTTCCGCTACTATTACCGCCGCCCCCGCTGTTGCTGCCGCCGCCTGGACTAACGGCGTTGTTAATCGACGAGGAGACGTTTACGGCGGAGCTGGTAATGGCGACATTGCCATTGCCACTACCACCGCCTGCAGGGCCACTGTGTTGAATGCTATTGCCGATAATACTTGGAGTTTGGGAGGAAACAGCTTGCAGCAATCCGGCGAACATTCCAAACGAGTGATGGGGATGATGATGCCCGAGGCTTTGAGGGGTCGGCGGTGGGGTGGTCGTTGCAGAGACTACGGAAGAGGCCGGTGTGGAGGATGCTCTGGGAGTTAGATCGAGAGGTGCGCCGCCCCCGCCTGTACTGTTGACGGGACTGACGCTTTTTTCGCTGCCGTTGTATCGATGCGAGGGACTGGGTGAACAGCCGACTGAACTGTTGTTGTTGTTGTTACTGGTTGGAAGCATCCCCGAAGCGGTTGTCGTGATAGTACGTACTTGGTTCTCGAGGGCGGCTAACGAGGTCGAGAAAGTTGGTATCGTAAGACTCGTGACTCTGGATGCAATGTCATCTTTTCTGCTGTCATTGTCGTCGCAGTCGTTAACGTCATCTTCATCCTCTTCGTCGGATCGTCGTTCGCGGGTCATCATGTCTTCGCACCTCTCGTCATCCTCACGGCGATCCTCCTCTTCGTCCTCCTGGTCCTCCATGTCTTCACTCTGGACATCCTCGAGGTACCTCCTCTGTTGCATTTGCAATTGGGCTTGATGCTGTTGCAGTCGCATCTGATGATGACGATGGGCGTGTTGTTGTTGCTGTTGGTGCATTTGTTCCTTTGCGTCTAGATCGCTTTCGAGAGAATGCCGGTCTAGGGAGTGAAGACGCGAAGGAGGAAACCCCAATGGGAAAGCTGGCCCGCCAGGATGCAGGCCTGGAAAGCCTTGCGGAAGAAACGAGGTCAAAGGGTGATGAGGATAACTCGGTGGGAATTCGTTAACTTCAGCTGCTTGGATCTGCTCGGGACTCAAATCCGTTGGCTCGCCTGTATGCAGGCGGATGTGCTGCTGGAGAACCAGCGCATTTGTGAATTTCTTGTGACATACTGGACACTGGTGCAACACCCTTAAGGGAGGTTTCGCACGATGAACACCCATGTGAGTCTTGAGGTTTCCTTTGGTTGTGAATGCGCGACCGCAGATCTTGCATTTGAAGGGACGCTCACCCGTGTGAGTTCTGTAGTGCATCTGCAATGCACTTTTGCACGACAAAACCCGATGGCATATGACACACTGATTAGGATCGGTGAGTTTGTGTTCGATGTTGTCTACGAGCTGTTGAAGTTTCGATGTTTCCGAAGTCTTCGTGATCTCGATGAGACTCTCCCAGGAATTGTCGTTACTGCCAGGTCTGGGCAAGAGGCTGGAATAAATGGCTGGATCTCGAGCGGGATCAACCATCATTTCGTTGCCACCAGTTCCAGTTGGCGTTGTGCCGGTCGTCGAGGATGGATGATGCGGCAACTGGTGATGAGTTGGTGGACCAGGAAAGAGAATACCAGCGAAAGAGGTCTGGAGACTTCCACTGCTGGCGCTGCTGCTGGCTGGAGAAGCGCCGGGATAGCCACCGCCGCCACCGGCTCCGCTCATTACCACTCCTTGTGGCAGGGGCAACCGACTCGTGCCACTTGCACTAATACCGCCACCGCCGCTGGTACGTCCCGAAAGATTCTCCGGTTGTTCTTCCATTTCTTCGTCGGCGTCCATGTTGTCGGTGTCGGGCTCGAGACGTCCAGACATTTTGCTGTCCATGCTACAGTCTTCGTAAGATTGTGCATGAGAGATGGTATGATTGGCCGGTGGTGTCGAGGGGTTCAAATATCGTTGGGCAGTCTCGTTGAACTCTTCATCGTCCTGGATTTCTTCAGGTTCTTCGGGCTCACGTTTTGGGGTTATACTGTCTTCGGGTTCGCGACTTGGAGGTCGGTGAGGTTGGTAAGGCTGGAGCTCTTCGACCGGTGATCGCTGCTCTATTTTGATGTCGTCGCAGTTGGCTCTAGGAGACTCAGTCCGTGCAGGGGGAATTTGTTGTTGTTGTTGGAACTGTTGTTGTTGTTGGCGTTGTTGTTGTTGTTGTTGTTGTTGCTCGTGAAAGGAATGATGCGAATTCGAATGGATGGAGGGATTGGGTGACTGTGGTGAGATCGACGGAGCTGGTTTACTCAGGTTCTCCGGGATATCCTGATCATCGCGATGATTCACGATAGGGGTACGATAGAGGGGCGGCATACCAGGCAAGGCAAGACTCAGGGGTAAGGGTGGCTGGGGTGGAAGAAAGCCATGAGCTACCGCTGCTGCCGCCGCGGCTGCTGCTGCTGTTGCTGGATGAAAGTTCCCGGCGGCTACGGCAGCCGCGTGATGTTGTAATTGTTGCTGATGTTGCTGATGCTGGTGATGCTGTTGGGACGGTATTTGATGAGGTGGCGGAGGTAGCGGCGGCGGCGGCGGTGGGGACGGCATAGGTCTCTGACCCGAGGCAGCTAACTGCTGGAGCAAAGGAGGATGGTACTTGTCGAGGTGTTCGGGCACGGGATTCGGATTCATTTTAACGTGTGGAAACTTTGCCGTATGCCTCTGAAAGTGGACCTTGAGGTTTCCTTTGGTGGTGAATCGGCTTCCGCAGACGTTGCACTTAAAGGGACGCTCACCTGTATGAGATCTTATGTGGATCTGTAGTGCCGAGTCGCTTCCAAAGACCTTGCCGCAGTAACGGCATCGATGCTTGAAGAATGGCTCGCCCCGTCCACCACCACCTGACTTGGAATCGTACGGCGAGAGGCGGGAACCTTTGCCACTACGGAAAGCCAGCTCGTCCGCTAGATTGTTCGCCAGCAAGCCTTGACTAGCGTTGTCCAGTACTTCTTGGGCCCGTTTTTGCAACATTTCCAACGTATTAGGCTCGTGAAGAGGCATCGGATCGTTGTTGGTGATTATTGACGACGCTAACGAGGAACTTATTGAACACATGTGCATCTGATGTGACATTGGTGTCGAGACTGTTTGAGTCATCAAGCTGCCATTGTTCACGCCAATTTCGCTGCTATTACTGGTTGCTGCTGCAGCTGCTGCTGCTGCGGCCGCAACTGCCGACGGTACCAACGACATGCTCGAAGTCGGGGGCAGCGGTAGAGCTATTGGTGACGTGCTGCACGAATCGATCGCTCGATCTTGTTGCGCAACACTACTCGGCGTCAATAGCGGTGAGGACGAAGCTTGATGATGACTCGGCGGTCGTGAGGACGGTGGTGAGGTCAGACTCGCCATTGATTTGGCATGTATCAACGGCGAGATCGTTGACGTTTCTTTGCATATATTTGACTCCGGGTTCGTCGTAGGCGTGACCGACTGAATAGTATCGATAGTTGGGTTCCCGCAGACCACGCCACTGTTGCTTAATATTTGTTGCGACGGTGTTACAACCACCGGCTGTCCTCCGGCGTGTGTTATCGACAATTGTTGCTGTAACTGGCTTATCAACTGTAACTGAAAGACCTGTTGATGCTGAAGGGTGTAGAGGGTGCTCTGCAACAAGGCGAGATCCTGAAGAGCCGCCTCGCTGTCCGCGCTACCGGCGAGTGCCGTTGCTGCGAATTGAGCAACCGCAACTTTAGTGTTTTGAAGCGCCTCGAGGGTGACGTGACTCGTGCCAGCTGCGGGGAATCCACCGCTTGTTCCGATACTACCGGCGCTACTACCAACCCCAGTACCGCTGATTCCTTGTGGTCCTGCCGTCGCCGCGACACCTCCACTACCTCCGTCACTCGGCGCTGTGCCACCCTCGCCAATAAAACTGTTGTTGTTCTCGGCGTCTTGTCGATTACGCATTTGCTTCCGCGAACCTTCCTCGTCCTCCTCGGGCTCCTCAATCTCCTCCACGAGCTCGTCAGTCTCGTCCTCCTCCATTGGCAATTCATCGTTCTCTCGATCATCTTCCTCATCCCCCTCGTTATTCGAACGCGCAGCGGTGAGATCCACCGCACCGTCGTCAACCGCGCTCCCGACGGCTTCCACACCAACAACGCAACCTCCGTTGGTGCTCTCCCCACCCTCGGACGCTGAATCATTTTCTTCTTCTGTAACACAAAAGTTGAGAAAATTCCATAAGTCTATGAACCTCCTTCGCCTCCTCCATCAATTTTCGCTCAAATTTCATTTTTTTCCAATTTTCAGCAATCAAAAAATCATTTTCCGAGCTAAATCATTCGTAACGGAATCCATTCGGTTTCCGAGACCAGTTCCTCGCGGTTCTATTCAATTACAAATATTCCCTCAAACTGTCAACCACACATCAGGAGCGACACTCAATTAAAAATAATTATTCTAAAGAGAAAAAACTTAAAAGTAACAATTCATGAGATCATTTGTGATATCTTCGTAAAATAATGTGTTTTTTTAATATTTTTTATATGTATTCTTAAAACTCTCGGAGTACTGTGCCCGGTAAAAATTCAATATTCCTTGACTTAACGTGGCATGGAGCAGGGAAGGGCGGGGATTCGTAATTTAATTATTCACGGCCTGGGAATCTTCTCATTTATCTCTGGACGTATAAGTGCATGTATGGTATATGTGCCTCGAACGGATGCGCGCTTCGCTCCGAGTGCCTCGGTCGGAAAATCGCGACACCGGGATTGTATGCGAGATCTGGCGAATGAAGTTCCGACCCACATTAATGAAAAATAATCTTGTACTTAATTCGTATAGTGCGCATGATATTTACGTGGGTTTCGATACTCGACACATATTTAAAAAAAAAAATTTAATCCGTTAATTTATCACGTATGAGAATTATTCCGTAAACAATGATGAAAAATATATTGTCAACTACGATGCAGTTTCGGCGTCGGCAGTTTGGCTTAATTTACGAAAATCTGGATCTCCTATCATTGCCACGAATTTTGACTCGTCAGTTCATCTCGTTGGCTCAAAGTTTTTGAACCGAGCAGAAATTAATACAACACACCGGTGCGAATTTGCACCCACGAAAATTTCAAGTGTCACATATTTTCGAAATTATTTTCCTCAATTTAGCCATTTTTGATGATAAAATTTCATTTCTCAAATTTCAAAATCATTGCAATCGATTACTCGGGATATTTTACCCCTAAAAAGTATGGTTCCAAGATTAATTTCGAGTATTCATCGAAGGAATACTAAGTTTTGAAAAGTAGAAGTGGAAATTTGCACCAGCGTGGTGAGTGCATGAGGACAAAAGGAGTGTGGTGTTTACGGATTAAAACTGAGCTTCCCGTTTTCCGATAAACGTGGAGGAAAAAATATGGTGAAAAATTTCGAGGCACCGCGAATCGCACGATAGACAAATATTTTTGATTTGGATCAATTGAAACGTTTGGCCGTCGAAATTGTAATGATCCGGAAGGCCAGAGATAGAGAATGTAAAATAACGAAATGTGTTGTAGAGACTAAATCGTACCGGAGTATCTCGGACACGAGAAAGTATCGTTCGCGATAGTTTGTTGTTCCTGCTGACAGATCTCGCCGTCGCGTCTCGGTTTACTGATGCCGCGACCCTCGAGTCTTCCGGTGATACTCCATCGCATAAGCTGCATATCGTACGCAACAAGATTTACAAAAGCGTACAATAAATAAATATATGTATGCGAGGGAACATATATATTTATGTATAACACAAAAGTGCTCCGTAGGATAGAGACGTGAGTATTGGTGGTCGCGACACAAGCGCAGCAGCACTATTTTTAATAATCCGGCGACACGGGAGTGAGATGCCCGAACGAGATTCTCGGAGCATCTGTGCGTTGATCGTTCAATTATTAAGAAAATAAATTCGCCTCCATTAACGGAGACGCGAGGCACATATCGATCACTGGGCTTTTGGTCCACGCCATAAACAGTTTTTCGAACAACAACACAGAGTTCCGAAGGTCGAACAACAGCTCGAATGACTGATTAACAATGTTTGGGTCAATAATTGCCGAGGCACGTGCGATTATTCGCAAAGGAACGTTTCTCGAAATGACGAAATGCGATGGTGTTTCAAAGGAAAATAGAAAATTGCGAAAATAGTCTGATGTGACAAGCCTTTATCCCCTATCTCGTTACAAAAGGGCTTGCGCCGAGGCTCAGTGTCTGACAGTGTGTAACATCGAGCAAGGACGAAATGCAACTGATCGCTCGGGGAAAGAAGCCGCCGCGCTTGGGCGTAGGTATAACGAACCGGCCTGTCGGTGGCGCCGCTTGTGTACCGGAGGCAAAATCTCGCTTCCCCCACCACAACGAGCAAAATGTGTTCTCTGCGCTCTTCTCCGGACAGATCTCTCGTATACGTTCTCCCACCACTATCGCCGAATCCTACACGACTCCTACGCGCCTCTCGTGAGCTGACGATATAGCTATAGATCGAAGCTTGTTTTCCCACCACCACCCTGAGCAACTACGCGGCGGCGGCGGCGGCGGCGGCGGCGGCGGCGACGGCGACGACGACGGCAAACGTGAACGGCGCCTCCACCACTTTCCTCGATTCTCCCGATGTTTTACCACCACCACTGGCATCCAAGCTCAAGCCCGTATCTCTCTGCTTGTGGATTATGACAGGAGGGGCGTTGCGATTCATAAATCAGGGGGGAAAAATAGGCGGAGCCTCAACGAGCCATTCAACGTCGACTTTATTAATTATTATCCAGACGGGAAACGCCACCCCCGCACATTACTTGCTTCTATCTCTGCCTCCCCCTCTCCCTCTCTTTCTCGTCCTCCTATCCTTCCCATATCCCTTCTACCTCTCAAATTCACCCGCACACACACACACACTAATATGCATCGACATTGCACATGATTCGTAGTCACCTCTCAACTATATGCGCATCGCAAACCCTTCGAATCCATTTAAATCGCTCTCCGCAGCAGTTTCGGAAAATAAGCTCCTTTCTATATTGCATTTAGGCATTTCACGAGCATCCCTCTCCCGCTTTTTCATCCAATCAAAACCCAGAGATTTTATTTCTTTACCGATGCACATTATACGAACGGAATTTATACTTTTTCTTTTGCCGTTGGGTCTCTCGCTTTTATTGAAAAAATTAAATTACAAGTTGCAATAAAAGTTTGAAAAAAAAGTCTTTTCGTTTGTTGAAGATTTTGACGTTATTAATCCGTAGACACATCACTGGTGCACATTTGCATGAGAATAAAATTTCATTTTGGAATTTTCAAAATCATGGCAATCGATTAATCGGGATATTTTACCCCCAAAAAGTATGGTTCCGAGATTAATTTTGTGCATTCATCGAAGAAATACAAAGTTTTGAAAAGGCGAGTTGCAAATTTGCACTCGTGTGGTGAGTGCGTGACCTCAAAGGGAGTGTGGTGTCTACGGGGTTGAATTTGTTCGTTATTATAGTCGATCAGTTTTGTTGAATCGTCAATCGAAGAGCGTGGGTCAATAGAATCTTCGCGGTGATCAATTCTCACGGAATTATTAATGTTGAGTCTTAAAATCATTAATTACTTACTCAGGACGTTAATTTACTCGTTGTCATTGCTTTTTTTATTTCTCACGAAAAACACGGAATTCGTCGACAGAAAAATACGATTTTTGTTTTTTTTTCTCGGTTGACGAACTTCAGAACGACGTTCATCGTGTTCGATCGGAGTAAAAGTATCAGGGAGACCGCGCAGCATTGAGAGCGGTCAGTAACCGAACGAATAGCGCGAACGCGAGCAAGTCGCCGTGGCAAAAGTGTGATGCTCTCGAACTCTCGCCGCCCGCCGGATCAACGAATGACGCTCCATCGCTCTTCTCGAACCCGTCAATTTCTATTGATTGCTTTTTATCACGTCATTTGACTTTGTATCGCTCTCTTCATAATAACTTGTTCAATCAATTATAATTCATTACGAATTCCGTGAGAAGCTACTTTTTCTAAAATTCTTCATAATATATCGGACACCAGCGAGCAAGAATATTTTTCAATATTTTTAAACCCTCCAACTTGAAAATTCGACGACTTGATATTTTTCCAAAATTACTCGACTTTTTGTTCAGAGGAAAATCAAATAATGGAACCGTGTGGCTTAATTATCTCGTGGCAATTGCAATCACGAAAATTTCGAGTGTAACAAGTTTTCAAAATTCCTTTTTTCAATTTGACCATTTTTCGAGAATAAAATTTCATTTTTAAATCTTTAAAATCATTGCAATCGATTACTCAGGATATTCTACCCCCAAAAAATATGGTTTCGAGATCAATTTCATGCATTCATCGAAGAAATACAAAGTTTTGAAAAGTCGAAGTGCAAATTTGCACCAGTGTGGTGAGTGCGTGACCTCACAGAGAGTGTGTTAATAGAGACTGAAAATGAAATGAAAAAAATAAAATAAATGAACTTTGACATTTTCCTATGGAGAGTATTCCCTCGATCCTATCGATTTTATATTCGTTGATTACTATGTGTAGTTGGTAACATACATATATGGATATAAATTCCATCTGGATGATAGGATCGGACGCTCGCAAACGATTATATGAGGATAAAGAATACTCGATATAAATATACGAGGGTATATATATAAATGAGAAAAATTGGATTATGGAATGTGTATATGGAGAGTGTGTGTTTGCGCATGATAAGGCTTCCTCGTTCCATATATTATCAATCATCGCTTTTACATCTTCTTCGGCCAAGCGAATATAGACTCTTGGAACTTGGAGTTGGCAAGATTTTCTGTCAAGAATAGATTTTCCAACAACTAGACTCGAATTTGTGTTGGAGAAACGATCGAAATGAAGTTGGAAACTTTCACAGCATTGAAAATGCTCGACTGAATATTTTTTTGCAGTTGACCAATAAATCAAAATGTTGGATTGACCAGAGCCGAAAGAAATCTGGAAAAATTAACTTTCACATTGTTGTCTCGGAATAAAAGATGCGGCACGTGGCTGTCGCAGGAATCGTTTCGACTTGGGGGTCAAGGTAAATGCTTTACTGCTTGAAAAGCTACTGGTCCATTAGATGGGTACCTGTAGGGACGATCCTGCGATTGTCCGAGATGATTTATGCGGGGGGGCCATTCTCCATATTTACTCCGACATAAAAACGCACGCATACACGCATATTGACCGGCCTATAAACCCATGCGCACGGTCTGGACGGAGCGAGGGAAAACTCGGAACTGAGCCACCCGCGCGTTTCCCATCGCCTTTGGGTCAAGGTTACGGCGAGAGACGGCGAAGAGGTAGTTTTTCCCGTTGCGTAATACACACGCACACGCCCAGACTCACGCTGCATGTTTTTCCTTTCGAGGATCCTCGAAGCGCATTCCGCAAGGCCACACTTTTCACGGTCCAAGTTTTTACAACCGTACGAACAAGCGCGGGCGCTGCGTTCGTCCTCAGACTCAAAAGGGCCGATGTAGCGATGCTCGGGAGCTTTGCACCCGAGCCTTTCTAGTATCATCGTTTCATATGCGTCCGCACGCACCGAGAAACGTTTCAACGAATCGGTTGAATGCAGCGAGTGCGAAGGAACTCGGACATCCGTAGTTTTTTTTTCTTCGCCACACGGGGGTCGATTCCCGATGGTTAGCCGGCTGGCTCTCCTCCAGCGAATATCATTCTGTCTCATGATTTATTGACGCGTCATAAAAATTTCCCTCTCCTTTCCCACGACGATGCGTATGCCTGAATATCCATTTTCCTGTATATGAAAACTAAAATGAATATCGAGAGAGACTTATTCGAGCTCGAGGGCCACAACGAGAAATAGAACTCGCAGTCTCTTAGAACCTGCGTCGCTTCGCGCTCCAAGGTCTCGCCCTTTTACATCAACGAGCAAACGACTCACTGACTTACGGCGATGGACCAGCAGAACTAGAAAACCATCAAGATCCCGCTATGTCCCAGAGACTCGCCTAATATACACGCACACTCAGACCAGGCAACGTCGCGATATGTATATACGATTATCTTACGACAATGGTGGAAATGGGTCGGAAGTCATAATTCACAAGGTGCTTGTCTCTCTCTCCAGGTCGCTGACGACTACCAGGAGTCTACGAGCCTCTCGAAAACCCCCAAAAAGAGGTTCTCACATAGTTTCGAGCTCGAGGATCTTCCAGGACAAAGGACGTATGGTTTCTTTCGTTTTCTCGCTGCTAAAAAATATTACCATGGTTTATGAAAATTAAAGATGTTGAGTACCTATGAAACTTACTGATGTTGATTGTTCAATAAATAGCTCCTTGATCGTCGTAGAATTTGTACACGGTCTGCTGAATTTCAAAATTTTTGTCACAATTGCTTTAACCCCCTTAAGGGTTTAGATAAAAAATGATAAAAAAATTCTGAAAATTTAGGATGTTTTTGTAGAAAGTACCCAAAAGATTGTGTCAAAATTCCACGTCGACTAGGAAGCTCATTATTAAAAAATTAATATTTTGTTGATAACAATTTTTTGAACAGACACAAAAAATATTCACGATAAATTTCATTTCGTTTCCATTGCTTTCAGTATTTCGTGGATATTTAAAAATCGAGAGGTCAAAAAAGAAAAACTCATCATATTTGTTAATATTAATTGTTCAATAACAAGCTTTCCAATCGTCCTGCAGTTTCGACACGATCTCTTAAATACTTCGTACAAAAACCTACCAGATTTTCAGGATTTTCTCATCATTTGCGATTTGGGACTCAACATCTTCAATGAATAGTATATTACACTACAAGGGCAGAAAGTTTGAGATTCCTGCACTGCGCATCATGATGCCCGAAGCGAAGCCGAGGGCCATCATGTTGCGCAGTTCAGGGCTCTCAAACTTCTGCCCGTGTGGTGTATACTATTTTTCTTTATAGCCGGTCGAAAGTACGGTA
>JAPYYS010001589.1:0-17045 GCA_030522525.1 Campopleginae sp. 14b
GTCATAAAATGCCGATTTTCCTGTATATAAGAGTCCGGCCGGCTCGCGCGCTACGCTTTTCTTTTAAACTTGGCGTCGAGCCGCTGCCGCGACTCTTGATATAAATTCAAATTATTCGACAACTATATAAGACGAAAAGTTGAAAAAAAAATGTTATCATCGTATTTGATGCTAAAGCATACTGTCACCAAATTTCATTTAATTGTTATCATATTGTCGTACGTAGCCAACTTTATTAATGAATTACGTGCCAATTATCGATCTTATGCCACGGAATAATTGTGGAAAGAGGATTCAGCGAATTTATCGCGTAAATGTTGGACATTGAGATGCAGTATTGTGCACGTCTGAGCGACCAGGCCTCAATGATTTTGGACGATGAGAAAAAATCAATACAGGCGCGATGTCTGAATAGGCAATTGATTTTCGCGGTCCTAAAAGCATATCGGAGATCATCTGCTTCTTGCTGCTGCTGGCTCCTGATTCGCTCTGTTAACCGCTCACGGGGAGCGAAGCCGCGCGCGCGCGACCGAACGGCCGGTATTATAGTCAACAAACTAGTTCGGGGTGAGGGCTAAGCGTCCCATTTTCAAAAATCCGTATCTCATCACGGCAGAGAAGAAATTTTTTGGTTACACGTTACAATTGAGCGATTATGAATACATGGCGTATTTGCGTGACGGTGTTATTGTTGTTCTGCGAAGAATATCGAGAGACACTGTCGCCGCCTACGGACAAGCATAGGAAAGGAAAATACACGAACAAGGTGGTTAGGAAGTAGTAGTTTTGCTATCGTTTTTATATTTAATAAACGACTGTCATTGGTGTCATTGTGTCAATTCCATCACAAATCTTCATGAGAGTATCCTTCAGAAAGGAGCCGTCGAGCACGATGCATTCGACCGAGGTTTGGTTATTCGAGATATCAAGGCATCGGACATTCGCAAAGAATCCGGTCTCTATCACAAGGATACGAAAAATCGACACTTCAGTGGACAAGTTCTGGGCTATATAACACCGGTAAGTGGCAATCCTAATTAACCCAAATTTCCACATTTTTACATCAAAATGTCTTTTTATTATCCACATACTTTTCACGCCTCATACTACAAAATGGAGTATAATCTGAGCATCATTGGAATGCAACGAAATTCTCTTTTTTCTCGACTAAATCTCCCATTCCTATTCAATATTTACTCAAGACAGTGAAACCATTATTTTTTAAGATCGGAGGAAAAAATCGATAAGCAAATTGCCGAGATTTTTCAAAATGAACAATTTTATGTTTCAGTGGAATAATGAGGGTCTAGAAGTGGCAAAAACCTTCCATGGCAGACTTACCTCCGTCTCACCAGTGTGGTTCACGTTCCCGAACGGGAATGTGAAAACATTTCAGCTTCCTACGCACGACGTACAGAAAAAATGGCTCAAAGAAATGAGAGCCGCGAATAGCGCAAATCATACCGTCAGGAGTAAGTTTTCTTTCTATCCGTGGTAGACGCTTTTGGTGAAAAAAAGAAAAAAAAAAAAATTCCAGTCGTCGTGCGGTACTGACTCGCCTTCTGTAAATGAAAAACGAATATCGCGACTTTTTAATCGATTTAGAATACAGTGCAAAACCGAGAGGCTAGCCGGACCCGTGTGTGTCTAAAGGAATGCGCTTTTTGTCAATGTTTTTTCCTCAAATGCAGTTTTGCCAAGAGTTCTTTTCGAGGAATGGACACCGGACGAAATAGTGGCCCTCCACGCCGATAATCAAAAGAAGAGTCAATTAATTTCGGTTCTTGCCAAAACGGCAAAAGTGAGTATCAGGATTTTTTTTCTTGATATCGATATTTCAGAGGATATTTATAGTTTGAGTTATTTTCTTTCAGACCTTCCAGTTCCGTGGCTACGTTCTCGAGATTTGGAATCAATTTGTATTCACAGGAGTGAACATGAAAGTCGTTGTTTCGCTCTTGAAGTCACTCGGGAAACGGATGCAAAGTAAAAACTTGCAAGTCGTTTTAGCAGTTCCGCCTGCTCGGGGGTACGCGCGTGGACATAACAATTTATGGGATTAATTTTTCTCCTTGTATATTCAGTTGTCAATTGGGCTCCGTTTTTAGACAAATTAATTTTATTCATTTTCATGATTTATGCTTATTTTGCAGACCGGAAGCTCAAATATTTTCGCAAGCGTATTTCGAAGAGTTGTCGCCACACATAGACGCTTTTTCCCTCATGACTTACGACTATTCGAGCGTCCAGAGGCCGGGACCGAATAGTCCCTTGGAATGGGCAAAAGAATGTGTTTTGAAACTCGTACCGAACGACGAAGATCCTCGAAGAGCCCAAATCCTCATGGGGATGAATTTCTACGGCAACAATTTCACTCCGGACGGTGGTGGCCCCATCGTGGGTTCGCAATACCTCAAACTCGCCGAGTCGATAAAGGGAAAGATCCGGTGGGACGACAGGAGCAAAGAACATTTTTTCGAGACAAAGTGAGTTGGAAAAAATTTATTTTTAAAAGGAACATTATCGAGTCGCATAAAAAAACGATTTTTCCCTTAATTTCTCTGATTCTCACATATCAGAAAGAGAGGGAGAGAGAGAGAGAGAGAGCGAGAGTTTCTTGGCTGACCTCGATCTCACACGATAGCCATGTCACATTTTGTCAAACATTTTTGAAACTTAATGGCTGAAAAGTTTTGTCTTCTTTTTGTCTGAAATCGATGAAAATGTGGGTAATTAAATTTTTAATAATTTTCAGATCGTCCTTGGGCACCGTTTACGTATTTTACCCGACGCTGTATTCCATTAAACATCGTTTAGACCTTGCAAGAGAATTAGGTACTGGCATATCGATCTGGGAGCTTGGACAGGGATTGAATTATTTCTATGACCTTTTTTGAGCTTAGCATCAGTTTGTCTCTTCGGCATTGAGGAATAATCGAAAGTTGGGAGTCGTTAACGAAGGGAACAAACTCCCGATGTGATACTAAAGTAGCTTAACGTTAAGGCGAACAAAATTGTACGATCATTAAACCGAGTAACGAGGAGGCATTTTTGGTAACAGTCCTTCGATCCTCGAAAAATTGTTAAAAAATTGGGTAAAGTGATAAAAAATGGGAGAACGAAGGGAGAAAGAGGGCGGGATATAAAGTTTAGGTACTGTGGGGTTTGTGAAAATCGTAGTCCCGGTTACAATTCCCGTTTCCGATCCATGTCCCACTGTTCGTCAGTTTTTTTCGTTCTTCACGTTCTTTCAACATCATCATCGATTGTGGGCCTTGGATTATTTTGTACATCAGGGCCCAGCATAATTTAGCCGGCAGTAAACTGTAAAAAGAATTCATAAAAAAAAACAAACATACAAATTGTTAAAAACGCTCTCCAAAAAGATCTGTCAGTTTTGGCATCCGTCGAAATTCGGAAGAGCTCGATATTTCGAGATAAATACGAGATTTAAAAATTATTATTATTATTTGTTGAAGAAAAATAAACATGAGCTTGTCGTTTTGTTTTTCGTTGGCTATTCTCGTTAGAAAAAATGGAGGACCTTACCATTTGAGGGGCAAAAGAAATTTCGTGGATGTCGGTAACGTCACGTTTATTTCATTAGCGAGCAAACCGGCGACGATTTCTTCAGCAACGTAGTCAGGCTCGAGCATCGGCATCAACCTGCAAACCCCAAAAGGAAAAAAATCATCCACCGGTGTTCAAAAAACGTTTCGAGAAGATTTTTGGCCGGGCGATTCTGATAATTACCGAGGCTCAACGCCATTGAACATGCCTGTGTTTATGAAATAGGGACAGACCAGAGTCATGTGGATTCCATCGTAGCCGTGAGTCTGCAGAATGTAGAAAACGGAGAAATCTTTCGGTGGTATCTTCTGAGGCTTTGCAGACATGCCAAAATTTGATTTTCTTACCTTGAGCTCCGTAAACAGACTCTCGTGAAATCCTATGACAGCAAATTTAGTCGCTGAATAATCTGTGCAGTTATAAGTGCCGAGAAGACCAGCGACACTGGCGACAGTCACTATGTGTCCATGATTTTCTTTCATCATATCCTTCAAAAAGGCTTTAACGATCTGGAAGTGACGAAAACATGAATTTTTCTCAAAGGATGAAAACATTTTCACTATAAATTTGTTTTTATCGACGTTGAAGGCGGAAAATATTTGCTCACCCAATAATGCGCCAAAATATTGACATTGAACGTTTGCTCGATCTCACAATCTGGCAAGTCCATCAGAGTTTTGCCACAAACGTATCCAGCATTATTGATGATTATATTGACCTTCAAAATTTGACAAGTTATTTTGATTTATTCACAAAAGAAGATAACACGATGAATTAATTATTATTTTCCATATTTTTGCGTGTTACTCGGATCAACTCCATTGGCCGTAGAACGGTAACGTGATTATTCATTTATTTTACCTGCTCCGTTAATCTGGGGTCTGAATGACCCGAATTTTGAAAAAAATCATATCTCCGGTAAAATTTGACGAAAAGCGTTCAACTTGGGCTCAATTTTTTCGGTTTTTGATGCAGATAATCACGTGAGCCCGGGCATCTCGGCTCGAGTAAAAAATTTGGCTTTTTATTTACTTAATCCGTTAACCTGGGATAAAAATGACCCGAATTCTGAAAAATGTATGTCTCGGGTAAAATTGGTCGGAAATGGGGTGAAACGATGAAAAACGGGAGAACGAAGGGAGAAAGGGCGCGGGATTTGAACCGTTCTAGGTTACGATGGGAAAAAGTAGATTGACGAAATATTTGCATTATTTCTACGTGAAGAAGGGAGAAGCTGAAAATTCTGTCTTTCATGATAAATGGATAAAGCGAAATAACTTTCAAACGTTCCGTCAGGCTCAACTTGTTTTTTCTCGTTATTCATGAGACTTTGTGTGCTGCTCTTACCGTCCCGATTTCAATCTCTACGGTTTTCGCGATTTTGTAAACTTCCTCTCGACTCGCGATATCGCAAACGTAGCCGGAACATTTACCGCCAGCCTTTTGTATTTCTTCGACAGTAGTTTTGACCCCTGAAAGGCAAAAATTATTTTTAGTGACCCCCGGAATTATTGTAATTTCCCTCGTTCTCTGCCGCCGCCGCCGCCGCCGCCGCCGTCACGATTACGAAGGTCCTCGTGCCCGATTAGAAAACAAGGTAAGGCGATTGATTTAGAAAACAAGATCATGCGCCAATCTCGTGGCCCAATGTTGAAAGTTACGACGTGTGCGGAGTTTGGTTCGAATAACGACACACGCAACAAGCACAATAATTTTCTCTTAACGACTAATATTCGTGACTGCGAATTGGCCGTAAAGATTGTTTAAGTCTCGCCAAACAGTCAATTGCGTTATGGCGAGAACCGCGAACGAACGTTGCAATTTGAAAAATCTGCCATCGCACGGTGCCTCAAAATTAATTATTTAATTAAGGATATAAATGATTAATTATTAATCATTCATTCATTATTATGAAAGGATTTTTAATTGGCAATCTTATTCTATTTATTTATTTTTCATTTGAAAAATTAATTTTTCTCCAATTAAAATTTTTTTTTAATTCCTTCCCCTTTATATCGGTCTTTTCGAGCAAAGCATAATGCAGCAGTGGTTACAGTAAAAACAAAGCGAGATAAAAATATAATACGAGAACGACGTACCGGATTCGTTGATATCCCAAATAACGACGTGAGCACCGAGCATGGACAATTTCATGGCAATTAGTCTGCCTATTCCTCCAGCGCCTCCTGTCACGAGGATCACTTCGCCATTGACGTCTTTTCTTCGAAGATTTCGCGGTATTAAACTCAGAACTATAGACTCTGTTATATATACGAGAGACAACCACAGTAAAGTCAATAGATCGTACAAAACATTTATCACTTCTCTCCAATCCATTTTCATCCTCGAAATGCCTATCGACGAAGATGACGAAAAAAAAAAGCTGAATTTTCGGAATTATCGAAATTTTCTTGGTACCATAAAAATGTCTACGTCGAAAAATATGACACGAAAAAAGAAATCTGGATCCTACAGACCCGATGGGTATTCAAGGACGCGGATAAATAAATAACGGACAAAAATAATGATAAGAAAAGAATACAAAGCGATGAAATGCGGCGAAGGGAATGAAAAACGCCGAGACTCTAATCTAGTCCGGACACTACGATGGTTGGATGTTGACTCGGTGGTTGGTCGCGGTGCTCGCGACGATGCCCCGAAGCTAAATCGTAGCTCGTCGCCGCCTCAACGGCAAATACTATGCATGTGTCTATACAGAAGACTTTTGAGCAATCCGGAGAAACGTTAATTCTCGAGGAAATAAGATGCGAGCGAAGGTCGCATGTACTTTGTACCTTCTAGCGGCACTTTAATGAAAAATAAATAAATATACTCTTCCGTTCTCTATTTTAGTCTGCCCCTCTGTCACCAACGTTTGCTATCCTATTCCTTTCATTTGACTCGCCACTATCGCGTGCTACGAGAATAAGAGAAATTCAATAGCTTCGCACTCGAAAGTTCACGTGAATTCTCTATATCCGCGAAACGATGACTCTTGCGCGAATCCTTTCTTCACTCGCGTGAGACCCAACTTTTCTAGCATGCATTTTTCTCCACCTTTCACCGCGCGCACCAACATTACTCGACCGTTTCAAGATCAAGGATATTTTATATTATATTTATACGGGATCCACGTGCATCGACGGAGTTGCGTGTTTTTTTTTTGAAAAGAAAAGAAAAAAAAATGATTTACCGCGACCGATCTCGATTATCGGACCATTATTTTGCGGTAGCTGCGTGAATTCATTCATTTATTTTTAATAAAAGTGCATTTTTCTGGCGAAAAAACACGATTTTTCGGCCAACTACTTGGATTTTTTAATCATTATTTTGGGATAACCGGGTAGCCGTAAGCTTTTTTTTCTTCTTTTTTTTTGACGCGATTACGAAAACAGAGGCGAATCGAATATTCGAGCTTTGAGCAACGTCTGCTGTTTGATCGAGAAAGAATTCGTGACAGCAGGAGCAGTATGAAGCATTTTTATATTATTTCAAGGCAGCTCCTTGACCCAGGCAGTTATTTCGACTGATGCGATTAATTAATGCGTAATTACCGGAAACAATAATCATATACCGCGAACGAGTACGATGCTCCGAGTTTCGTGCAACTTTAGAATGCACGAAAGCTTTCTATTGGATTAATGCAAACGGCCAAGGAGCTCGATCGTTCCGTGTTATGAATATTGGAAACGAAATATAAACTATAATATCTCGTCGCTTAGTAGGATGGTGGCCTCGCGCGACTTTCGGATCGCCACTTCTCGAAAGGGTCGATCTTGACCTCCTCGGTAATCGAATTTTCATGGGAAAACTTTGTGTCATCGAGTCTTGAGCATTTATTTGTTTGGACAAAGTTTAATATGACGTTTCAAATGAATTTATCCTGAATTTTCGACGTAAAGACGCACGTGGAAATCCACTGAAAAGAGTTAAGTACACATCGTTACGTGTGTTATTCCGAACGTGCGGTCGCGACTAAATTATTGTTCATGGTGATCTTCGGACGTTAAAATTGTAAATGAGCTAGAGCCACCATGTGTACATATTGAATTTGAATGAAGTCATCCATCTCGATCCATCTCGTCACGTACGAAAACTCAAGGTTTCATTCTATTTAATCAAATACGTTTATTCACTTTGCACCCATGGATTTTCATGGTGTGTTTTTCACGCGGAGCTGCGGAGTCACGAGATTCGAATCGGTCAATTTTGGCAAGCATTCGGGCCTGCGCGCGATCATCATGTCTCAGAAACCATTAGATACATTTTTTCGATAATTCTTATATTATGACTGTGTCTCCAAACCATTTCTCCATATCATCTCCGAAGAGAGGAAAAGGTTATCGGAATGAGATCGTGAAATGGGACATGGTGTTGTCTATGGGAAGTTAACTTCCCATAGATGTCTTGGGCTTCCTCGCGGGTGAAAGGATCTTCTCTGCCGCATATCTTAAGTCGGTCAACTATCTCCAGTGTAAAGAATAATCTCCTGAATGCAGAGACTTGGGTCACGGAAACTTAGCGCGACGGTATTTTTTCGTTAGAACAAAAGGTGCGAGCTCAACATGCCGAATTGTGTGTTGGCGAGTGGACGAGTTGGCATAGATGTCCTCGAGGTGGATGAGGCTTTTGTAATTGAGCGCGAGTGACAAACTTTGACAGACATATCTGAGCGAACGTGACAAATTGCGATTGCACATACGACGCCTCGTTGCGAATAAAATAAGCAAAGAAAAAAGAACCACCCGCTCGAACAACAATAAACTTGGTTGGAATATTTAAACTGCAGTCATGACGAGACTGACGTCACCGTGCACGTGAGATATTTCCCACCAGCTTGATGCGCGTCCATAACAATTCAAAATCGCTTTCTTTCCTTCCGTCTCTCGATTTTTATAACTTTTTTTTTCATTTCAACTCATTTATTTTTATTTTTCATTATAATTTCAATTTCAATTCTTAATTTTTCTTTTTTTCAGACGTAGCATTCTTTTGAAATATTTCATGAGTTTCTCCATTTTTATATCTTTGTTGTTGTTGTTGTTGTTGTTGTTGATGTACAATTCCGCGTCGATGAATTTATCGATTTTCTCGATCTTTCGGGCAAAGGAATGATTTACCTTTTGTTAATGCTGCCCATCCAGGAATACACGTTGTTGGTTTAGGGAATATTGAAAAATTCATCTAGTCATTAAATGTTTATTTATATATTTATAAATGTATCCTAAAGGTTGATGTACGAGAATCTAGAACCCCAACGCGGTAAAATTCTCTGGACTGTTTGAATGTTTTTCCGTTTCTGCGGAGTATAGTGCATTACAGGCGGAACATAGTTTCCGCACTTTGGGAAGTGGTCTGGCGTTGGTGGCAGGTCCTCGTCTTCACCGACCCGAAAAATCAGCGACATACCATCGACCAAGTGGTACATAAAATGGCAATGGAACAGCCAATAACCTGTAAAACAACGTCAAGGCACCAATCGCGTACCGCAATTGAGTAAATTAAATAATCGCATTGAGCCTAGAACGGTAAGCGTATTTAATAAATTTATTTCTGGGGCCATAAATGAGGAATCACGTGAGCCTGAGGAAATTTTGCCCAAAGTGAAGAGATAATGGTAAAAAATGGGAGATCGAAGGGAGAAAGGATTTGAAATCGGCCGGGTTGTGAAGAAAAATAATGAAAAAATTGCTACCAGGATTGTTGGCAACCAGACGAATAACGGTGAATCCGTTGTTCGGTACAGCGTAAGTATCTTTCGATGCTGGACGAATCAGATTCCTATGTATTTTTCCGTCGAAATCGAGCTGTTTGGCTATCTCGACGTCGATGCTCGTTACGTTATACTCAAATCCGCAGCCCTGGCCAATAACGTAAAAAGCGTTACCGTGCAAATGGAAAGGATGTGACATTCCCGGAATTTGAGCTGAAAACGATAAAATTCATTATTTTTATTGCTATCGAAGACATTTATTTTCTTTGCTATTGAAGAACGAAAAAAAAAATAAAAATCTAAACGGACACAAAAAATTGACATAATTTCATGGATGACTATTTAGCCGCTGCGAAAAAAAAGACTTACCTTCATCAACGAGAACAATTTCGACTATGGAACCCATGGGAATATCCACCACGTGAGTGCACTCGCAGAATGGCTCATCTTTACATCTGGCAGGGATATTCGACGCGGAACACAATTCATCCTCGGGAATGTCGCCCCGTTGGGTAAGAAGTGGGGAAGTCGGAAAAATGTTGGAGATATTGGCGATCAGAGCAACTGTTTCGGATCCACCGGCGACTAAGAAAAGCATCAAAGTCCATGGGTCAATATTAAATCCCATATAATGACACGCGTGTCTCCTAAATTATCAAATGAGACGCTTCGTGGGCTAATAATAAATTTATTTCACCATTAAGTGCATTTTTTATTGTTATTTTATAACTGGTAGGCGTTACAACGGTGCAAATTTGTAGCCACCAAAATTTCAAGTGTACGAGATTTCCAAAATTCCTTTTTTTTTTTAATTTGCCCATTTTTTGGGAATAAAATTTGCTTTTTTTCTTTTTCAAAATCATTGCAATCGAATACTCGGGATATTTTACGCCTCAAAAGTATGGTATTTGAGATAAATTTTATGCATTCCTCGAAGAAAAGCCAAGTTTTGAAAGATCCGAGTGCAAATTTGGACAATTTGATGTATATGATGGATTGAGGAAACTGAAATATCATACCCAAAAATCGACGGTATTGGCCAGCCTGAAAAGCGACTTCGCCGGGATAATCATAAAAATTGATGGGCAGATAAAGTTTTACGTCAGGCTCTGCCTTGATGACATTTTCGTTAACGGGCTCGGCATTTCTGAGGTTGCTCACGCATAGCGTATTCGGCGGTTGGTCTTCACCATTGCACTGAACATTCAATTGATTGAGAATCTGAAGGGAATAACCGAAACAAACAGAGTTGCTGTGAAAATCATTAAATTCTGGGATTATAAATATTCGAAATGGCGAAATGTCTGATTCGCGTTAGCCGCCGCCACGATCACCTTTCGGTCGTACGTTCGGTACGGCGCGGGTTACGGTTGCATCGAAAAAAGACTGGGTATTATGTACTTACGAGTCCATGCTCAATTCCCTCGCTGTACGAGGGCGGATCGCTCGATTCCCCGTACTGCCAACTGCCAGTGTAACGCAGAATGGCTAATTGCTGAATTTTTCTTTTTTCGCATTGGAAGAGTCCGCGAACTTGAATCCAATAATTACGGGCTTCCTGGTTGGCCGTGATGACGAAATCGTATCGTTCAGCTGTTAAAGAAACGATGAGTCAATTGGTGGAGGGTTGGCTAGCCACAGAACGGTATGAGGCATTTTTTTTCCTGGTTTATCGAGTACCGGCGCGGAGCTTGGGCTTGGAAAATTTGGACGCTCGTCGAAATGATAATCATCACGGTTTGTTTTTACCTGAAAGGGCAACTATGCTGTTGACCACAACGGGCTCAATATTTTCTCCATCCATTGCGACAACCGTGAGCTCGTGTCCTTCGACGCTTAATATAATCGGACATGTCATTGCGCAAGCATTAATCATGCGGATGCGATAACGATGGCCCTTCTGGACAAGGAATTCCGCGAGTGGCGCCTTCGTCGTATTTCCGGACTGAGGATCCTGGGGATGCATGGGGATGCATAAGATCGAAGATAAGAAAAAATGATAAATGGCAAGTTCTGAGGCCGAAGCTCACCTTGAACCGGCCCCTTCCATTGACGAGAAAATTGTCAGGGATTTGTCCGGGTCGTCGAGCCAAGTTACCGGGATAATGATCCTCGCCAATGTCGTGAAGCCAATCAGTGATGAACATGATATCATTGATATCATCGTGGTCCCAAAATTTGTGATTGGGATCATCGATCCTCGGGGTACGGATGATTATCGGGCCGTCAAGACCGTTGACTTCGTGGAGGCCGCTATGGGCGTGCCAAAAGTGACTGCCCGCGTTATTTGCTCTCCATTGATATCTGAAGGTCGTCCCAGCCGCGATCGGGCACTGTGTTACAAATGGCACGCCGTCGTAATGCTGATAACCTTCTTGGTAGATGCCGTGCCAATGGATCGACAAGCCATTGCCTCGGAGTTTATTAAACACGTCAACGACGACCAGATCATTGAGACAAACTTCGATCGCAGGTCCTGGATGCATCCTGTTTGTCGTTATTACTCCTGACTTTTCGTAGCCATCGGCCAAGATGCACTGACAATCTTCTCGGATGAAATTCGTCGAGTTTACTCGGCACAGGTCGCACGCAGCGGACATTGTCATAAAATATTCCACCGTGAAATGATAGTAACATGTTTTTGGCTCAGCGCCTTCCACGCATTCGCGTGCGCATTCCTCTGGCGTTGACATCTTTTTGCTATCTGCCTCCGAGTCTGTCAACAATCAGGCAATTCTTTGGCTACATGGGACAATGTTATATATATATGCCTATATATATCTGAATTCTACCGACTATTCTGACCGACTGACTAATTCGTTTCACCGAAAAGTTGACTGTAGAAACAAAATATATTGATACTCACAGTCCCGATGACCCGGTTGCTTATGACCAAAAGCAAAGTCCCCAAAGCTCGCGACGATAACTAACGAAATGCCAAAAATATCAAGTACCGCCATCATGAGCTACTATGCTCGAGATAGCTCGAAGGACAGTTTAGCCCGACGTCGTAAGGATAAGTGACCAAATCGCAGTAGATCGCTTTTCTTTATATAAAAAATATTGTCAAAATTTCGTCTCGTGTAAGTATGTTGGGACAATTGGATGAAAAAGCATAGCTGTCCAGAGATAAAAACGGTATTGACAGATATCATAGCGTTTCCTGGGTACGGGCCAGAACATTAATGTCGAACGGATAATGAAAAATAATAAAAAAAAAAAAAACAACTGCCTGCGTCCACTCGACCACGTTCAATCCAATTGAAGTTTAATAAACTTCCTGTAGCACTCATCGATTAAAATACCGTTTATTTTTTCAAACAACATTTTTCATCGAGTGCAAGAAAATAATGTTTATACAGCCGACAATTCACGAAGCTGCTGAATCCACCGGATTGCGGATTTATTTCCCCCTCGTGAATGATCCAATTGACTTTACACCATTTCCAACAATCTATTCCCCAATTTGTTTATTTTGCGCTCGCCCTTCGTAACCCTGAAAAACAGATAACGTTCGTACCGGACCGTGGAACCAAAATCTTAAATGTTATTATGGATCGGCTGAACCGATTTAAAAAATAAAAAATCGTAGAATATTCACATTTAATATGAAATTTTGTTCCATGACCCATTTCTCCCTGAGGATGATTTCAAGTTTTCTCGTCGTCATATAAACGCGTATCGACGTCATTATGTAAAAGAAAATATTTCTTACCGACACATTCCGTCCTCCAAGTGCTTGCTGAAAGTGCTGAAATTTTGAAAATTGAGTTACGCCCGAGAACGTCTCGGAGCTTCTCGGGGCATATAATACGGGGGCCGAGTGCGAACGGGATATTAAGGCGTTGATTTTTGCCGGCAAGTACATGATAACGAGCTGGACGTATAACGGATGGTGCTGAAGTTTGAAGAGTATATGATATTGTCGAACGGAGCAATGCCTACAAAAGTACGAAAAACGAAGAGTTGCTGAAAATTTTCACGCGATTCGGTGCGACCACCCAGTTGCGGTTTGGCTTTCCGCAGATGAGCTCGTGCGATATATCGCGAGCCTCCACTCGTCAATCGACGAGCTAAACTCAATGCGAAGCCTTGTTTTCGTTAGTAATTATGGCACAAAATATTTGTTACGTTTTTTTTTTTTTTTCGTACAGCTTTCTGTTTTTCATTCGGATAACGGAATAATCGCTTAATCGGGAAAAGTTGATGGTTTCTGCTTTAGTTTATTCAGTCGGATCGGATGATTTATTAATTACACTATACGGTTGGGTTCGCCTTGTTTGAGTCAATGGCATCTGTTTTGATTCGGCGTGCTCGCAGCGAAGATACTTTTTCATCGACGCAAGACTGTCATGACTCGTTGATTTACTACAATGACGTATACGCGTGAGTTTTGTTACAAAAGGGAAAAAAAATAAAATATCCGGGTCTGTGTTCGGTGTGGAAAAAATCTGAGGAGAACGTGTAGCGAAGACTTATCAGCTCTTGCGGAAACGATATTTTAAAGGCAGTTTATTTATTAGATTTTTACAAGTTTTTCCGACGACCTGGAAAATGTTCAAGAACTTTGGGTTCGTTGCTCGATCTCTACCGGATCGTGGATCGGTGGAACGTAATTGTAACACTTTGGAAAATGCTCGGGAGTCTGTGGCATGTCACTGAGCTCGCCCACCTGGAACACCAGAGCCATTCCTACCTCGAGATGATAGACGAAGTGACAGTGGAACAACCAATAGCCTGGGGGAAACGGTGACAGTTGAAAAGTGTGAAAAAAAAAAAAGAAAAAAAATTGTCGACTTTATGGGGAGTGGGAAACGTTTGGGGAAAATGAATATTCTGACCTGGATTATCGGCACGGAAACGAATAATCGAATAGCCGTTGTTGGGCACCGCGTACGTGTCTTTGGGCGCGGGATTTTTAAAATTTCTTTTAAGAATCCCACGCCTATCCAGTTCCATTACTTTTTCAACACTCATCCTCGTAATATTGTGATCTTCTGCACGTCCTTCGTTTATTACGTTGAAACTGTGTCCATGCAGATGGAACGGATGCGACAAGCCGGCAATTTGAGCTGGAATTTTGGGTTACGATGGGAAAAAGGATTTTTTGTATTTTGGTATGCAGACGGTTTGTTATTTTCTTTTAACTGATTTTAATTGTGTCACGTGTACCTTCGTCAACGAGAATTATCTCGACGAGCGAATCCAAGGGAAGCTTCTCGAGGTGGTAACAATAGCAGGGACCATCGTCGTGACAACGCACTGGCAAATTGTTATTCGAGCAGATGAAATCTGCTGGAATGTCTTCTCGTTGAGAGAGAAACGGAGAGGCCGGAAGTGTATTGGAAATGTTACCCAAAAGACCGGTCAGAGGACCGCCCACGACTGCGGAAGGAATACGTAATTATGCTCGAACATGATTTTTTCCCAAATGGTCTCGGAGATCCAATCTTTTCTGAATAATTAACCCCAGAGAGGTCAGCTTGTTCAACCTGCAGGGGTCCGAATGACCCCGATTTAAAAAAAAATTCATATCTTTGATAAATATTTAACGAAAAGCGTTAAACTTGGGCTGATTCTTTTCATTTTTTAATGCAGGATCGTGCGAGCCTAGAAAAATGTTGCTACAAGTTGAAAATTTCAAGTTAACTTTGCAGAATTGTGTGTGTTGGATCACAAATTCGTTCGATTACCTAAGAATCTTTTGTATGTGCCAGGCTCGAAAAGCTCCTCTGTCGTGAACGAGTAAAATCCGAAGGGCATGAAAAGTTTAACGTCAGGCTCGTCTTTTATATTTTGCGCCGTTTCGCCGTCGATGTAATCAGCACTTTCCAGTTGATCGAGACAAATGAATTTTGATGCACTCGCTGAATCGTCGCAACGAACGTTCAATGCATTGAGTATCTGCAATAAATTTTGGTGTTTTTGGAGAATTACTCGAGTGTCAGGGATTCTCATGCCAAGTTCAAAGGACACACGTTTCGTACTCACGATACCAGGATCAAGCCCTTCCTCGTAGGTTGGTTTTGTCCATTCGGGACGTTCAGGAGCTGACTCGTAGCTGAGAATAGCCAATTGCTGCATCTTCTTATCAGCACAGAGACCAAGAGCACGAAGTTGTATCCAATATTGGCCAGGCTTTTTGTCCGTTTCGAGAACCAAGTCGTAACGTTCAGCTGGACAACGGAGAGAAACGCATTTTATGATAAAACCTGGCCGAGTGAATTTTTTTTTTTTCTCATCAATCGCATGAAATTCGGTCGTTTACCGGAGGAGGAGGTGATGCTGGTTGTAAGTACCGGTTTGATGGGCATCCCGTCGGTAGCGATAACCGTAAAATTGTGACGTTCGATAGTCATTTGAACGGCGCAAGTGAATCCGCAGCTGTTGATCATTCGAAAGCGATAGCGACGATTCGGTTCGACTGTAAATTTGGCTAATGGAGTATCGGTGGTAGTTCCGGTCTCGGGATTCTGTGAATATTATATTTAATAAGAAGCACCGCGGTGACGAGGATTGGATGTCGAGAGTAAAAATGAATAAGGAGCAGCATTACGAACCGTCCATTGACCTAATCCGTTGATAAAAAAGGTGTCGGGTAATTGACCAGATTTGATGACCGAAGTGCCAGGAAATCGATCTTCGGCGCTGTCATGAATCAAGTCAGTGATCATGATGACATTATCAAGTTGATCAAGGTCCCAGATGTGATTATAAGGCTCTTGATGTTTGGGCTTGCGGACGATGAGTGGGCCGGCAAGACCATCGACTTTTTGGAGAGCGACGTGCGAGTGCCAAAAATGAGTGCCAGCGTTGTTGGCTCTGAACTGATACCGAAAGTTCATGCCTTCGTGGATCGGACACTGAGTGACGAACGGAACGCCGTCGTAATGTTGATAATTTTTTTGGAAGATTCCATGCCAATGAATGGTCAGCCCATTGCCCGGAACTTGGTTGTTCACGTCAACGACCACGTAATCGTTTAGACAAACCATGATCGCTGGTCCCGGGTACATCCTGTTTGCCGTTATGATGCTCGAAGTTTCGTATCCGTCGGCCGTTATACATTGGCAATCCGGCCGTAATTTCGTCGTTGCGTTCGACCTGCACAAGTCGCAAGCTTTCGTGAGGGTCGCGTAATATTCTACCGTAAAGGTGTAGTGGCATGTTTTTGGCTCTTCGCCTTCTATACACCGACGAGCACATTCTTCCGGAGTCGACAATATCGCATCTTTGGCCAAGATTTTCTCAGCTTGTCCTGTCGAATCTGCACCAGACCGAAATTAAACTCTATTATTTTTTCCCACTTATTTTTATATCGATAATCGAATCATCCCCGAAATCGAAGAAAACTCCGCCCTCGCTCGAATCGTCCTAATGCACGTTTATCTCCGGTATGAGGAAATCACTCGGTATATCAACAAAAATATTATCAACCAAATAATCGATTTCGTTCGTCTCATTGATATACGAGCAGTAACGATTTTTATTTTTAATGCAAATTTTGGGGATTTAAATCGTTCGCGCACTCGTGTACCGAAGAATAACTTTTCCGCGTTATACAGTATTGCGGCTATAATGAATTATCGTGATATTTCAGCGAGCAATGTCACAACAAATATGAATTATCGATTTTTCAACATTTATAATTTAATTCGTAAATCTGGAGATTTTTATCATTTCATGAATCGTTAACTTTATGTACTGAATGGGAATTATTGTAGTTTTTTTTTTTTTTTTTTTTTTTTTTTTTTTTTTTTTT
>JAPYYS010001590.1:0-16969 GCA_030522525.1 Campopleginae sp. 14b
GAGAGAGAGAGAGAGAGAGAGAAAGAGAAAGAGAAAGAGAGAGAAAGCTGAAGAGGCAAGAAGAGAGAAAGAGAGAAGAGACAGAGAATGGAGAGGGAGACAGAGCCAAAAGAGAGGAAAACAAAAGTATACTCGTCGGTACTAATATCAAAATGTAAACACAAAAGCCCTGGTACACGAAATTTACAAAGACCATAAAAGGCAGTATGTACAAACATGAGAACTAAGAAATGTTGACATTTTTTTCTTTCACGTTGCCCAGGCACAACCAAAAGTCAGATTGAGTTACAAAAGTTTCTCGAAACTCTTTGCAATTTGACTTTTTACTTGTTCCCAAGCTTTTTTCGAGTCGTGAAGAAAAAATAAGCGTCGCTGGGACACGGAAAACGTTAATCGACTCCGAACACATTTTAGTTCCTTCTTACCACCGCCAGTGGCGCCACCTGTACGTCGCTTCGTGTGGAATCAGTCAAAAAAAGGCGAAACACTGAAATAAGTAAAAGCAAACATTTTTTTTCGCATGGGAAATGCAAAAATTTTCCAGTCCTTACCACTCGAAGTGGCGCCACCTGTGATCACCTACAGCAACTGAAACTATCGGAACGAAAAAGGCAACAAAAAAACACACCCACAGACACAAAATTCGACCAGAAGATTCCTGCAGTTTTTGCTTCTCCAAAAACTACGAATCTCGTTCGTTTCCTCACTTTCGCACATTCGCGGACAACTTTTGGTTGAGACTGTACATCGTGCAAAATCCCAAATGTAAAGAAAACAGAGAGACGAATATTCGATATAAACACGAGAGGCCAAAAATCGAAAGATACAAAAGTGTAAACACACAAGGTCAAGGAGAAATGAGTCTGATCGAACGAATTGAGGAGACAAATCAATTGGGCGAAGAAAAAACTTGAGTATCTTGACAAAAAAAGCACGTCGTATTTTTCCTAGGGTCGCATGAGCATTTTTTGCATTCACTAGGATCTACGGTGCTCGTCTAATCGACTAATTATTCCGGTGACACGTGATCGAAGGAGAAAAAAGGCAAAAGAAACTGTTTTTCTTGGTCTCGACGAAATAAAACGAAAACGAAGCAAAAGAGAACCGAAAGCAAATCGAGGAGAAAGGTTCACTACGCTGCGTTGCGATTATTCGTTCGTGTCACATAATTTTTTACTTTTTTTACGAAAAAAATGAGGGAAAATAATTTATCGATTATTTGGCGACAGTCGGAAAGGCGCACCGATCCACCCTCCTTTTCGTAAAGATCACGAAAAAGCCTCATGGCAAAGTAAAAAAATAGAACAGAAAAAAAATGGAAAAAAATGAAATAAATCGACGAACGCTACTCAAAGAGAGAAGAGCTCGCTCGTATTAGTTTTTGGTCAACTTACCGGTTATGTTGTCGCACAGGATTCGCGAGGTTATGATCCTCCCGTACGGACTGAAGAGATTCTCGAGATCGTGCTGCGTCATGTTCTTTGGTAGACCGCTCACGTAAAGATTAGCACCCTTGATCGCTTCACTGCTTGGTCTCGCGTACGATACCTTTTTATCATCCCCCGAGATGAGTTTGCCACGAGCAACGAATTATTCAACAAAAGAAAGACAATGCAATCATTCCTTTTTTTTATTGAAAGAAAAATCATTTTTCGATTGACAACAAAATTTTTAATTTTCCCGATCGATTAATTCAAATTTTTTTTTTTATACTTGTCGTCTTTTTATTTTATTTTTACTTTTTCCGTATATTAAGAAACGGAAGTTGCTCAAGTGACTTGGTGCTTTTCTATTGATTTTTATATTTCGTCTCATCGTGACCCACCTTGATCGTTTTGTTCTGCAGTCGAAGGCCATTCAGTGTGCTGATTGCTTTCTCAGCGTCCTCAGGCCGGTGATAGTTGACGAAGCCATAACCCAAGCTTTGCCCTGCGATCACGAAGTCAACGGAGTCTAATTGAATTCCACATAAAAACAATAATGTAAAACTCAAATTTTCGAATCGACCGAAACGTCACCCCCTGCGGGCTACTACACGAAACGGACCAACGATCACATCGAGATTTTGGTTAAAAAACGACCGCGAGAGCAATAACGAACCAGCAGCGGAATGGCTCGACAAAAAGTTGCCGAAAAATTTCTTCTTTTTTCTCTTCTTTTCCCGTAAAATCCCGAAGAAAAAAAAAGACAAGCCCGTCTTCGCGTTTTCACGAGCATCAGGAGAATTGATAACCCGAAACCTTCTTAAGGTCATCGTAGCTCGAGTGATTATTGGTGATGCGAAAATTGGCGAACAATTGTTGAGGTCGATTGAAAATTTGTTTCCCGTTCGATGTTTATTTGTCAGACAAAAAGAAACTTCAAAGTGAAATAAAAAACGAGAAAAAGGTCAGATTAAGGATTAAGTTTCGCCCAATGACAAATAAAGTTACCTGTGACTTTGTCACGAATGAGTTTGCAACTCTCGACCTCGCCGATACTCGAGAAAAGAGCACGAATCTCTTCCTGTGCCATCGTCTGAGGCAAATAGTTGACGATGAGGTTCGTCTTGGATTCCTCCTGCGAGGTCTGCCCCAGGGTAGAGCCTCCATTCTGTTGCACCACCGTGTCCATTCCGTTTGCCATCATTTCAATCTTTCGTCAATCGATCTCGTCACCTAACTACGTACGGAGTCTGAAACCGACCAAAATTTACAAAAATTCTTTTCATTATTTTCGCTTCGTTAATTAACGAAATTTTCACGATTTTTTAAATCGGTATAATTACGAAATTTCGTGACAACAATAATCCATCCAAAATAAGGATCGTCTTTAAAATATTTATGCAGAATTTTTTCCAAACCCGCTGGAAACCCATTTTTCTGCGATTTTTTTCACTTTTTTATTCCGCGTCAATATTCGACGAATTTTCGCCGGGCAGAACAAGAGAAATTATTGAATCAATAGTGTGGAGTTTTCCGGGATAATTTTTCGATCGACTGTCGAGCTTGTCGCCTCGATAAAAATCGTTACACTTGGAAGGAGGTCTTGGAATTAAGGAGGATCGATATTCGATTGAGTTATAAATAAACCGACGTAGAAAGTGTTGAAATATTGCAACAGCGAATCAAGACTTTGTTTCGTCGTAGGGAAAAATAGACTTTAATTGAAGAAAAGTGGGGATCGTTTTCTAAAAATGTGAATTCGAGTGGATTATTTTTCTCGTAAATTTTTAATGGAATTTTTCAATTTGCCTGACAGAAGGTACGCCCGTCACATTCCTCTATTTACTCGACGAACTTTTTTCGTCAATCCAAAAGGGCTGAATGTATTTTCGTAGACACTCGGTACACATTTGACTGAATGCAAATATTTCGATGTATTTCCATTCGCACTGAAATCGCCTCGCCACCCCGAACGATCGAATCTACGTCGCGTGGGGTTGCTCCTGCCCATGGAAAAGGCAAATCCCCCTTCTTGTCTTTCCCTTCCTCCCGATAAGCATTGTCATTACTTCACAGTGATGCTCAATGATTTTAACGATGAGGAATAAAATTCTGACAGCGACGATAATTGGGGAAATCGAAAAAAAATTGTATTGTCCAGACGAAAAGATGGATGGGATGAATGTTTAGAGGTCCTTGGGATCGAAAGTAAACGAGGAATAATTGTGGATTCGAAAAATTGCGAAATCGAGGAAACGAATGGTTGAGGACAGAAAAATACGGAAACGAATAAATAATTGAGTGACAGACCTAGGGCAAGGTTCGATTGAGAGTCACTGATAAAACAAAAAGAAGAAGGAACAAAAAAATGAGAAACGGACCCCATACGCGTCGTGGGGCCACAGGAGGGTGAGAATGACGCGGACCCGCGATGGGATGAGTTTAAAGGGGCGACGAACCCCGATACTGAATTGTGGGGAGGCAGTTTAAAAGGCTCCCATGCTATATACTTCGCAGGGTTACATCGCGACCCCCTCTCTCTCTCTCTCTCTCTTTCTCTTTCGATCCCTCGGCAAGCCATCTCCGTTATGTCCCCAACGCACTCTCTGCGTATGTATGAATGTGGACATGCACATGTTTGTCATAGGGTCTGGATGATGATGAAGAGGGAACGGAGAGAGAGAGGAAAAGTCTGCATCCAAAATTGGGGGGAGGATTAAGTCTGGGATGGAGAATTGTGCCTACGGAGGTTTCCCTGATTGTTCAACGCGAGTACACACGAGCATACGAGTAGGAATGTGCGTATACGGCTAATTACAAAAGTTGGGGGTGAAATGGACCACGACGAAAACGCGAAATGTCGCAGTTTCGACATTTAATCAAATACTCTGACCGAACATGACATTGAGCCGAAGAATTGACACCAACCACGTTTCTGTATCGCTCATTATAGAAATGTGGGGTAAAATAGACCCCGACGAAAAAAAATCCAGAACGAATATTCTAGAAAAAGCTTTCGGTATGCGAAGAGAAAATAAAACTTCGCACGCTAATTCGAAAACTCCAAAGTTACGAAGAAATTTTTATCCAAGTCTACACTCGACTTATGAATATAAATATAAGTTTATGATCCAAAAACCAATAAACGCAGGGGACAATATAAACAATCTGCCGATACAGAGAAAAAACCAAAAGGATCTCTAAACCGTATAGACATTTCTATATTTCAATATATATTGCAATTATCACTGGCGACTGCACTATAAAAGCATGAAACATCATCGGCGAATGATATTTTCATGGGAGAAGGATTCTTTTCGACAGGGAGAGTCGATACTGTCCACCGTTGTAAGGAGGTGTTCCATATTACCCCACCTCGGTCCCATGTGCCTCTATTAACGTGTTAATTTCATTTCTCCGGAATGCTCCGTAACATATGAGAGCTCTCGCGTGGTTCGTAAGTTCCTGACGTCTTTTTCTCCCCCCTGTGCCCTCTCCGGTACAGTCGATAGACGTCGGTATCAGCTGTCCCTATGGACACCTTTGCACCCCTCGAATTCGTGCCCTCCTGGGTGTGTAATATATTTTTCGTGGGTACATATACAGATGGTTGTGTTTCGGGACGGCATGTTGAGAGCTCGATATGACAGCGAAGCCAAGAATCGTCGGTCAAACGGCCCAAACCCATTACATATTTTCATTAAATTTTCCTCCATTATCTCAAATATTGTTTTTCAAGAAGAAACGCACGTGTTCGCCTGTTAATTTTGTTTTACGAGTCATCGAGGAATATTTGTCACGAATCCCATTTTTTTTCATAAGTGTACATCGTGTTTTACGGTAAACAACCGCTATCGCGATCCCGCATCTTTCCTCGAGTTTGCTTATCGATCGAAACTCGCCACCCGCAGTTTGTACCGAAAAGTTCGAGCCGATGTCTCTGCGGCGAAAAAAAAAAATCATACGGAGCCAAGAGACCGCAAGAAAAATAGTTTTTCCTCAGAAAACCGATCGAAATTTAATTTCCCTCGCCAAGAAGCCGTTTTGTCTTTTTTTTTCGACTGGTTATTTTTTTCTCTGCTCATTAGAGCAGCAAACGTCCTGCGAAAAATAAAAGCACAAGCGAGTTGTCCTGCTCGGTGGAGGAAAAAAGTTTACGAGCCGATGATCAACGTCATGGAAAGAGAAAAAATAACATGTTTCACCGACTCGTGTGTTCGAACAGCTGATGTGAACGAGGCGATCGAAATTATAAGCTTGGAAAAGACAAATGATGTATATTTATGTATATAGAGTCATATGTATACGCGGACGATGTATAGACGCACGAAGATAGGATCTTTAACGTTGGCCAGGTGGTCATGGCGACGGGAATCGCGAAAATCGCGTGGCCGCACGAGAGCGATCAATACGCGCGCGCCCCTCGGTCTATCCCGCTATGGCTGCGGACGCCGAGACAGCACAAGCGGGAGAGCTCGCCTTGCCCGCCGCTCCGAGCCCCCCACAACCCCAACCCTCGAATCTCCGCTTTCTCTCTTTCCTTCGCCACACAAATGAATGTGTATGATATATTTCTACATATATACATATTAATACATATACATTGCGATATGTATGTATTTCATTCTCTTTGCTTTACGAAGCAGGCTCATTTAGAAGGGTAGCCTCGTGACGCGTGTCCCTTTAGCCCCTTGTGGCCCTTTCGCGTATTAACCCGACGTTTTTTCTTCTCTTTCTCTGATTCTACCGAAAAAAAGCAGACGAAAACGAATTTTCACAACAAAAAAACATCGTGTTTCTTTCAAGAAATACAAGAATATCGTCCATCTGATTTTTGATAAAATTTTGGCTTCCCGAGTTTATTTCGTTTTGTGTTAATTTTGAGGAATATTTTCTACTACGAATTCGAGGCGATCGACCGGTTGGGCGAGTGCGAGAGAAAGAGAAGCATAACTGAACTACATTTTTCTCGGAAATCGTCGATATTCCACGAACCGAAAAGAGCAACTGCCGGAACTGCCCAGAGTAGTAAATTTTAATTTGACTTTCCAAGCAAAAAACACACTCGCTTTTTCTTCGGAAGCGAAAAAATGAAACATCAGCATCGACGAAGTTCTGAGTCGGCAAGGAATTGCAATACAATCCGAAGTGACTGAGAAAAAAAAATGTATCGTGAAAAAAATGGGATCGAAAAACTCGAACGAATTTCGCAAAAAAATTCGATTCAATTAGTTTTCAATTTTTGAATCAATTTCGTGTTATTTTTGGAAATTATTTTGCTATTATTATTAGTTGGAAAAAAAAGTAAAATGCGATCGCGACGAGACGAGCTTTCGGTGCGTCGATCTTTCACATTTGAAAATCGCGCTCGGAACACAGTGATGAAGGAAAGAGGGAGAGACAGTGTAGAATGAGGAGGCGAAGAGGATTCGCGTAGACTTGACTCGAATTAGATATATTAGAACGCCATACCGGCGTTTTCGCATGCCAGTAGAGATAGCTGTGGAGCACGTGGTAAGAAAAAACGTGAGAAAAGAAAAACGTTGTGTAGCAAAAAAAGGAGAGAGTGCGAGAGAGTGTGGTAGTTGGGCGAGTGTTTCCGCGTACTGTTTACAAATATACGTACATGAGTAGGCGCGCACACACGCGGAGAGCGCGAGGAGAATACGAAATAAAATATGAAAATGTATAAATCGTATTCGCAGTCTCTTACCTTTAGAGCTAGGGATCGCTTAAAGTGGCCGGCAAAACTTTCCGAAGAGGATCACAGTCTGGTTATTTTTCACGAACGAAAAAACGTCAAAGAGTGAATAGCGAGTTTGGTCGAAAAGATAAGAAAAACGCGAATGAGAAAGTACAATCACAAGTACCGCCCGCGAAACGTTCGTAGGAAGAGAATGATCAATAAAAATAGATCAAGTTTCGATTAATATTAAGGGCACTTGCTCGCTGATCGGGACCGCGAAGAAAATGGAAAAAAAAACAGGAGCCGAAATGATGGAAAAAAAAACATTCGGCTCGTTCGAAGATTGAAGTTCCACACGATGCTCCTTTTTTCGGGGACAAGATTTTCTTCTTTTTTTTTGGCCGTTACAATCTCGCGGTTGTTTTCAATCACAGAATATCATAATCCGTGGCTTGCGATCGAGACACCCGGGCCGATGTATTTAACAAACACGTTTCTTACTTGCCCCGCGAGACGCCGCTAAATTCTTCGTTCTTTTTAGCAATCACACGCGCGACCCCCGAGTACAAACATGTTTATATATATATATATATATATTTTATACTCGCGCACATGTATGAATAGAAACGTGTGTATAGCCGTGCGGTGTCGTATGCGTTAAAAAAATCGGAGTACACGCACGCACTCGAATATATATGTACGTACAAATTTATTAACACAAATACAGGTTGGCGCACCGGCGCCACAGTTTTTTTACGTAAAAACCTTTTGTGTAAGAAAATAAAGTTCGCAATGACAGAAGAGTCGAAATAAAGGCGGTTAACTATACTAAGGAAACAAAGAAACAACGTTACGGGCGGAGGCTGCCTAGAGACTGAACGCCGAAGAGTAGGAGAAACCCACGCACCGATTCTCGAGAGTGGGGAGAGTCGAAAGAGAATGAGAGAGAGAGAGAGAGATACGCGAGCGTCCACAGCACACGACCCAAGCACTACCGGCGTTTCGCTACAAAAAGATCGTAAAGTTCCGTCGCGCCTCGTTCGCGTTCGGCTTTTCTCGCAGATACCGCGCCATCTCGCGTCCGACAACGAAAATGTCACAAATTCTCGGCGTGCATCATTTTTTTCAACTGATAATATGAGAACGAATATTGTCGATGGAAATTGGCGAGATAATCTTGTTCCAAAACGGTGCAAAACTGTCAAATTACGTGCATAACGTGCTGGGTATGATAAAATCTGTACAAAGTAATAAAATGATCGACACGAACGTTTCGGCGGGAAAATCGAGCTTTCGAATCCGAAAATAACTCAAAGCCATTATTTGATTAAAGTTAACGCGGCTTCCGGACATTTTTATTTCTTCCCACTGAGATCCCGAGCGGGAGAAAAGGTTATGGATATCGATTCAACATTTTGGCACGAGTCGAGCGAGGATTAGGGCCGTAGGGGGGCCATGGGTCCTCCTTTGTTACGAAAGATCGTGAGGGACCGGCTCCCTACCCACTTACGATTAAATACACACTATAGATATAGATTCGTGTGTACTACCCAAGTCGCGTATCGACTTTCGCTGGCTTTTTTTTATTTCCTTACAACTCTGCGGTTACTATATCCGGTTAAACTATATGGCGGAACCGTCAGCACCATTGTATATGTTATTCATCGTGCGTTGGTTAATATAGAGCCGGCTGGACGTCAGCTTTTCTAACGTAACGTCATTCCTCGAACATATGTCTTCTCTCTAGCCTGCCTGGTACGTCGAATAACCACGACCTATCCTTTTTTTATTCTCTTTCTTTTTTATTCTTTCCCTCTGTGTCTTTCCTCGTTTTTTTTCACCTTCTCCAACATTCGCCAATTAGGATAGCGCGCGATCGTGTACAATAATAGATACACTGAGGTAAACAAAGGGGAACGATTGTAGCGTAGAACCCGATGCGGTCGGTGGTCGCGTACGAGTTCGCGTAAAGTTTAAGGACGCCCAGAGGAGGAGCGTGTTAGGGAAAAGTCATATCGATTGTTTACGTATCTCTCGCCTTCTCGCTTACTCTGACCACTTTTCTCGGGTATTTTTCTTTTTTTTTTTTTATCGACCGAACCGCATCTTTGCAACGAGCTCGAGCCATTTTGGCATCCGAGAAAACATAACCTCGCTTTTCTTGGCAGCAAACTCATTTTTTTAATTCTAATGTCAACTTCCTTCCTTTTTATTAATCCTTCATGCATCTGCGAGTCTTTTAACCCCGACCTTATCCCGATTCGTTGGGCCTCACTACTCCGTGACAACACGACTGCGGTCGCGGATTTTATTTAGGTTTTACGAAGCGCGATGGATGCAGGCAAAAAGAGAAGAAAAAGCGAGCGAGATCTTTAGCAGCGATTCTAAATGATGACAACCCAAAATTATGTGACTCTGACGTAACGAGGCGAGTAAGAGTTGGCGGTTGAGCCAATAAACGCGACCACAAAAGCCAATCCGTTATATTTTCACACGAGTCTGCGGAGTCGAAATTACCCTCGAAGGGACGCGATAAAAAAAAATATTTCAAGGTAGTTCCAATGAAAAAAATTCGGATAATTGACTTGTTTGGGAAAATTTTTTAATTTCAAAATGGAGATTCCGTGAATCGGATCGCGTGAAGATTTACGATTTCGAGAATGACAAGGAGAGGGGGGGGGGGATCTTGATCTCTCGTACACGCGGGTTGAATCTCTCGAAGTTCTCGCGGTCCTCACGGCCAACTCTTCGCCAACAAACGGTATTCGCGAGAGGAACGAAATTATAAATACGCCCCGGTGGATAAACACTATAAATATACGACGCTTTCGTGAGGTGGTGGTTCACTCTGTTTATACAGAGTGTCGCAAAAGTTATTGAAACCGCGGCATTCTGTTGCATTTCTTGATTCCAAGAAAAAACGTCTGCAGCCATTTTCTTCTGGGATGCTCCATTCTCGAGATATTCGATATTTCGTGAGAGCGAATCCGTAGCGCCGCTGAGCGAGAATGGGCGTGGCAAGTCTGGCCTGACGCGCTTCCCCCACTCCCCGGAACGACGCATTAATTATCTCGGGAACAGTGCATCGGACAGAAAAACGGCAAAGGACTTTTCTCTTCAGAAAAACACATCCGACCCATAAATCTTGACTCAAGTTGGTATATTGAATTTTTTTCTATTCCATCCAGGATCTAGCTCTGTAATGCCCTGTGCGGGTCAAAATGACCCGAGTGAAGAAATTCTGAGTCGAAGACTCGAAAAATCTTAAATTAAGGGCATAAATTCTCTCTATCGTGGACGTAACGGTACAGGGTTCCGAAGTTAGTCAAGGCCAACACGATGGTCGCGACCCCTCGCACAAGAGCAGAAGCCTTAGAAGCCATAACGTTTTTTTTTCATTCGGGGGTATAAAAAAACGAGGGGACAGTGTATGATATTGGCGAGGGAGGGAAATTCCCATGTTCCACAAAGTTTCGCATTGAATCGAAGAGCTAGAAGGAGAGACGAAAAAGCGAAGATGAACGAAAGAGAGAGACAGAGACAGAGAGTGAAAGAGAGAGAGAGAGAGAGAGAGAGAGACAGAGTGAGAGAGAGAGGGAGAGAAATGAGGGAGAAAATGAGGAGCGCGGAAAGGGGAGGGCTCCATTGATTCGACGGGTGGTGGCGCGTACGAGCGGCGAAGGTGGTGCCGCGTGTCGGTTCAAGGAACTACAGGAACTTGAGGCCCTGGCAGAAACGGTGTTTTCTCGCTGCATCGCAGCCCTGTCCGTGGCGCGATCATCGTGGCTTTACAGCCCTGGGGTATATGAACTTTCTCCCCAACCTCCCCTCCGATTTTCTCCGTGTGTGCAACTCCCCGCCGTCCCCCACTCACACACACACACACAGAATTTTCTTCATTTACTCGGCTCAACCCTCGCCGCAGGTTCAACCCCATATGTACTCGGCATCCCCGTGTACACACGCGACACACACAAATATATTCGTCGATGTAGCAGCAGAAAAGCATTATGCGCGCGCACCCTCGAGCTCCCGCGACACATGGACCTAAAAAGCGATCAATACCCGGCGGCGGCGTTGGTGGCGGTAGCAGCACGACGAGCCAGCGTTGAGCGCGATCATGTCTGCTCACGCCGCTCTCGTCAGTACGAAAAAATTCAAAAACTATTATCTACGAATTAAAAAAATTATTTCCAACTTTATTTCTCCCAAAAATACTCCAAAAAATTGTCTTTTTTACTGGCTTTCACGGCGCCATGAATTATTATTATTCTCTCCTTGAAACACGAGGATTTCTTTAAGGTTATTCGTTACGTTTGGTACGAGCGTTTGTTCGCCACGTACGACGCGACGATTTTTCATCGAAATTATACACGCTCAATATTGTTTCTTTATAATTAAGATTTTTCTATTCAACTTACTGAAGCTTTCGTTTTGGCACGGTGCTTTCGTGTTTTCCACGAGGGGATCGTCTCCCCTCGTTGATCGTGCATCGCTAATTTCGTGGATAGAAAAGAATGCGGATAGAGAAAAAAAAACGATAATGTTTGCGGGGACGATGCCAAAAATGCGCCCACCGGAGTGCTCGGAGCTTGCGACGAAAAATCTTTATCGTTATTATCCTTGAAAATATTATCGCTGCTATTATTATTGTCGTATTCTTTGCATGCTCCCTTGATTATTCGGACAATGCGAAGAGGAAAAGGGGAGAGATGCATTGAACTCCCGGCAACTCGCCACTCGAGACCCCATTTTTATTTCTCTCTCCTTTTCTTCGCGAGGGTGGCGCTCGCCCTGAGACTCGTGCGAATCTACCTCTACCACTTTACTTCCGGTTCGGGCGACTCGGTGCAAGAATCCCCTCGATATTCGCCCTTCCCCTCCGCCCTCGCGCTTCCGGCAACTCGGTTTTTAATTGTCGGTTGTTACAGTTACCGAGACGAGAACACGGCGGTCTAAAATTTCTTTTCTCTGCTCACTACGTTCACATGTATTTATGGATTTCCTTATTTTTTTTTTCGTTTTTAATTTCGCCTCCCAAGCCGGAAGTAAACCGACTTTTTTTTTCAAATTTTACACTCGGAAACACGTTTTTGTTTTGTTTCTCGTCGCTTCTCCCAACTCTCCGGGGCTTTCGTGCGAAAATTCGTACATATATTCGGCCCAACGTGTTCTCGAAGCCACACCCAAGCCCAGAGTGTGCTGACTCGCGATCGAAAACTCTTTTTTTTCTTCTTTTTTCCACCTTCGAGTGATCTTTTTCTCAGATTTTACAAAAATCCCAAAAATTTTACTTTTTAACGCGAATTCCCGAGGCAAGTTCGAGAAATTGAGTCTTTCGTCGAATAAATTCGAGCGCCTCGTCTCCACGAGGTCTCTAACGATTTAATCCGAAGTCCCGAATTCATTTATTTGTCTGAATAATAAATTCGAGCACCTGGACATTCTGGCGAGTGTCAAAGTCAGCGGAGTGTAAAGAACACGTTGCAACGATATACATAAATTGGGGGGAATGACCGAGGACCTTTAAGTGATCGTTTGGCGGGCGCACGGGCGTATAGCCCTCGATAAATTTTCATTAACGCGTTTTAATCAATTCGCTTGAAAGAAGCTGCACCTTTATCATGCTTTTTGCTTCTTCTCACTTCGTCGAGCTTTCTCGCTTGAATTTTGAACATTTTGCCTTCCACCGGTCTCGATGATATTAAATAATCGATTAAATATATATATATATATATAGATATATAAATACAGACATAATTAATAATTCAAAGATAATAAGATAAATATAATAAGCACAGAACACAAAGTAAAGAAAAATAAATGAACATACCGATTAACGATGAAAATCAGTGGTTGAGTGGAGCAGGATGCTGAACTAGGCGGCGGATCGCGAAGTTACTTTTTCTTTTCAATATATATTTCGTCAATATTAATAAATATATATGTAGATTTATGAAATGTTGACGCGTAGCGCGAGGAAAAATGCTCAACTTACTCGATAGAATTTTGTTGTTTCTTGTTTCTCTGTTTTTTTTTCTTTTTGTTTGTTTTTTTTTTTTCAACGAGAATCCGTCGTTATCGAACGATTTAGCAAGAACGAAAGAATCTTCGAGCGATCGTTACGAGAAATGACGAAAAAAGTAGTCGCTGGATGTGGATTCCGTGCAATAGTTAATAGTTCGATTGAATCTTGACGAGAATCTTCCAGTTGAGGTGAGCGAAGCAGCGGGAGTTGAAGATCGAGAGATCGTGACGAGATTTTATATTCGATATCGATTGCCGGCGGAGACAAGAGGTTTCCGGTGTGAAAAAAAAATCTCGAAAAGTACGAGAACCAAAAAAATCTGATTTTTTCGTATTTCCGGTTGGGTGTCGCGACGCGTTATTATTTTTGACGCGATATACCGAGGACGTTTCGGGGCAAGGTCTCGAAGGACGACGAGGAGAAAAATATGAAGAAGAAAAAAAAATGAAGTTGTCGTTGCTTCGGAAAAGGTGACACGAGGCTTGGTCGCGGCGAGACACAGACACACGAGGAGGAAGGATACGATTTCTCGTGGAAACGATAAAAGGCTCAGGGAAAGGGCCAAGGTTTCTTTTCTCCCAATCAAGTCCAATCAAGAGAAGAACAAAAAAAAGGTAAAAAAAAAATAAGAAACGCACACAAGATTGGCTGTTGAAACGAGGCGACGAACGTAACGTAATTATGATTAGAAAAAATTTGATTTTTGCGCTGAATTATTATGCGTAAACGTATTATAATCAACGGGATGATAATTAATTAACGAACGAACGAATCCAATTATATTCATCGATGTTTCTCCACATAGATATACATATAAACATGTATTTTCAATAAATATGTATATATGTGTATGTTATGCTTGTTTTGCGGCTTTGTTTATATTTTCTTTAATATATATCGATGCGTTAATATACATATATATACAAATATATATATATATATATATATATATATATGCTTGTTGTTTGTTGGTTTTAATTCAACGAATAATATAAGTAAAGGTATAATAATATTGCGGGTAACGGTGTCTACGTAACGCAATGCCTTATGTGGTGCGGTAACTAAACTGACGGGCTCGCCGGCACCACCGGGCGGCTGCACCCTCCATCCTATCCTTTCCTACCCACCCAGCCGGAGGGAGAGGGTAAAAATCTCCCTCTCTTCGTTTCCTTCCTCATCCCTTCCTCGTGGCCTCCCCCCCCCCCCCCCCCCCCCGCCCCACTTTCAAGCCCTTACCTTTTCAACCCTCTGTCGGGGGCTGGCTAAGCGCCGGGCTCGAGCTTCTTCCGCCGCGGGCTCACCAATTATTAATCTTTTTTTTGTTTTTTTTTTTCAACGAGAATTCAGGGCTGAAAATCTTGTGGAGCTTTGACCTCTGGATCTTGCTATTTTTTATGTTGCGGCTGTTTGCATTTTTGAATTTATGGAAAGTTTGCGAATTTATGGACTCGAATGCCTCCCTGCGAGGCGAAACGAGGGGAAAGCTTCGAGCATGCGCCTCCGTAGCCTCGACCAATGGACGCGAGTCTTCGGGGGTGAGAAAATTCTCTTCGCTTGTGAACGCCGACGAGATTTACTGAATTTCTTCTCCTCAGCCTGCTTCTCCTTCCGCTGGAGCTCCTGGGTGATTAAAAAATTTTGGGCTCAGTGAATTATGGCGTTGGAAAAAAGTTGGAGGTACAAGGGCCAAGGGAGGTTGACCCTTCGCTGGGATTCTTAATGCCTCGACCCGGGAAAAAATTCATTTGCATTTTTCAACGAATAATGCATGATTAATCGTCGTTTTTATAGAAAATTCCATTTCCCGACCAAGACGAAAGATTTTTCGTGATTTTGCGAGCCTCAGACGCGGACCAAATCTCCGGAGATTCCCCAGCGACAAATCACCAGGGAAAAAGCCTCGAATCCTCGAAAACGCCCGCGATAATTGTCTTTGCACTCGCGTCTTTGTTTTCACTTGGAACTTACCATGCAGGCACAGACTCCGCGATAAGGCGGCCTCCAGGAGGGGATGACGCCAGCATCCTAGGGGTAGATTTTCAGGTTGCAATGGTTTTCGGCCGCGGAGGAGGCTATCGACGCGCAAGCGTCGATACGAAGACGACGCTGCATGGGCGACTGGTACACCGACTCGGGAACGGCACCGCCAACTTTCCAATATATTTTATCTTCTTTATAAATAAGGCGTCGCTGTACCCACCTTCTAAATGCATTATGGCATACAACTCGAAATGCATCCAAAAAAATGCATTTCCCCCATTTTTTTTTTGCTGCATTATTGATTGCTCATTAAAAAATTAATTAAAAAAAATATTGCATTCGATTATTGAATAATTTGTCGGGAGAATTTGGCAACCGACTCGACAAAGGACTCGACATTTTTTCTGGATTTTTTTCGTGCACGCGGCTCCCCAGCTATTTTTTATATGCGGAAGAAAGAATCGATAAGCCGCGTGTATGATAATTTTGTGGATGCAGCGGCGTCGAAATTTCCCGCAGGATTCGGCTTGCATCTTTTTCATTTCGTACAAAAACAGTTTGGATCGTGAAAAGTTTGATCCAGCGAGCGAAAAAATTTCGATGGAGACGAGAAAAAATAAAATTTCCTCAAATTTTTCTCGTGTTTCTTCTTTTCTAAAGGACGAAAACGAAGCGAATACTTGAAAGTTTTTCAGCAGATTCGAGTGAAATTGGTTTTTGCGTAAAAAATCGCGTTAACGGAGTCGAATCCCCGTTTGTCTACGCCACTGTGTACGTCCCACGACGGGAAGTTGACGGGAGCCGCGCCGGGCCGAGGGTTAGTGGAGAGGGCTTCGATTATCGATCGTTCGCCCCGTATAAAAGCCCTCACTCCACATTCTTTGGGTGTCTCGCTCGCACTCCTCGGCAGCATTTCGTAGCTTCATTTTCTATCGGGGTGTGTTATGCTCGAGGGAGAGCCTCCCCGTTATTTCGACGTCAAAACGACCACGGGTTATCGTATACATAGTGGACGGGACGAGCTAAATCTCGAGCTGCTATGGAGATTCCAACCGAAAATTCGAAATGGTTTTCATGCTAATTTATCGCAGCATTTTCCTCACCCAAAATATAATATAATCATTGAAATTTTTCCATCAAACTTTACGAGCTCGTGTCTCTGAAAAAATCGCGTGACCCACAATTTTTTCTAATCACCTCAAATTATTTGTTGAAAAAATTCATGAATATTAATTAAATAATCTAAATTATAATGACGAAAAAAATGTTGAATCGAGGCGAGAGGAAATTGCGAATAAAATGTGGAAAAAAGCTCGCGCCGGAAGGAAAAATTTACAACTCGGTAATTCGTTGGTTAACATAATTATGTCTCGTGTTATTCCGCATCTTGGCAGATTCGTTCGTATCGAGTGTGAAAAAAAAAAAACAAAATAAAAATAAAAATAATTTTCCATAAAAAATTCATCCGTCACTTGATCACGAGCAGAGACTTGAATTATGCATATATTTCTACATATTGGAGAAGCTCCTGGGTCCTTGCTTCCTCGAGCTATTGCTCGAAATAAAAAAAGAGAAAAAGGCAAAGATTCGTATCCTAGGGAGAGAGCGAAAATATTGGCAGGGGTATAGGAGAAAATATATCTCTGGTCCGCCCGTGCAATTCTCTCTCGTCTGGGAGAGACAAGGGACAAGCCCCGCAGACTAGGGCGAACCACCGAACCCAAAGTCACCCCTCGGGATGGAACAGGCCTCGCGAATCGCTCGCAACAATTCGCCTTTCCGCATCAGACACCCACGAAATAGCAGAGTGCGAAACGAGCGAGCGAGCGAGAGAGAGAGAGAGAGAGAGAG
>JAPYYS010001591.1:0-21556 GCA_030522525.1 Campopleginae sp. 14b
GGGGGGGGGGGGGGGGGGGGAAATTCCCCCCCCCCCCCCCCTCCTCGAGATCGCTCGCTATAAATGGCTCTCGTGAGTTTTTGATACTCGACAAATCCCGCACGCGACCGGCTCGCCGCAGTTTTCGGTGTGGGGGCTTATACTCTTGCGGAAATACGGAGACTTGCTCTGCACGGAGCTTTCTCGAGTTTCCTTTTTTGATGTGCTTGCGGAGAGATTTAAGGGGAAAGGGTCGGGAAAATTGAGTTTTTCTCTTTTATTTGCATTTTCTTTAAGTTTGAGCTCACAAAAATATGTCGCGAGAATGGCATACATGGGCCTGGAATCGATGTTTTCATGTGAGTTGACAAAATGAATTATTCATTAATTTGTTTATTTTTAAAAGCGTTTTTTTCCGAGATTTCGAAATTTCTCGAAAATCAAAGAACCGGTCGCCTTGAAATTTGGTGTGCTCATTCCATGCACTATTATCTAGGAGATGGCCGAGGGATTTTTTTTTTCGTTGAGTAGTTTTTTTTTTTATAAATAAAATAACAAATCATTTTTGAGCCCAAAATGCGTTCCTTATGTTGAAACGCTCGCCATTTTGTCATAAATCGATATTTTCAAAATCGGCCATGATATCTACTAGATTATAGTATCCTGTTTCATAATCGCCTTGGTTACATTTTTTCCGATGATTTTTGAAAAAATGGCAGGGGATAACGTGTAAAAAAAATTTTTTTCACGGCGCTCCAAAGAAGACGCGATATTTTAATATATTTTCAATATTTTTTGATGGAAAAAATTGGACATATTCTTGAATGTATAAACTTCCATTTGGTCCGAACTGCAATCCGAAATCTCGAATAGTTTTCCGAAAAAAAAATCGCAAAAGTGAAATTTTTTTTTTTCGGCCTCCTCCTCGACTCGAGGCCGCGTTCGTGGATGCGATTTGGAGGTTCGATCAATTTTTTTCACTGCCTCGATTGGTCGGCAAAAAAAATCGCCCGAAATTGCATAAAAATTTTTATCGACTCCCAGGAAAAAAAAAAAACTGAGCGGAATAAATTCAACCGCAGAATAAAAAAAACATTTGGTAACGTTTTCTCATGAATCTCATGTTTTCTCGGGAAAAAGCCATTGAAAATCGTGCACCGAGAAATCGCGAGTTTTTTTCGGTTATGACTGCGGACTATATTTCTCAAGATGCAGCGGGCGCGAGAGACTCGTGTAAGGAGCTGTGTATGGACGCGACACTAAAGTACGAATGTATATTCGAGGCTAGATGCTGCACAGCAATAGAAAAGTGTTCGTGTGTTGCGGAGCCAGGACAAGAAAGGGGACTCGTGACACAGTAAAAATCGAAATATGCTGTGCATGTATGAATGTCGCTCAACCATCACAACCCACTTCCTTTTCTTCTCTTCGTTTCCCTCGTTCTCCACGCTCTGGGTTCTTTCCAACGCACGCGGCAACACCGTCGCATTTCCATTGGATCTTACGGAGCCAAAGCGCAGGGGGACTCGAGGGAATTCCAATATTTCTGCCACACCGTCGCAACCTCGTGGGAATGTAAGGGGCTGGATGTAACGAATGAAGAAAAAATGAATGAAATGAATAAAAATTGAAAGAAAAAAAAAAAAAAAAAAAATTGAAACGACGAGAAAATGCGGAATAAGCTATGCGAACCTTCGAACTCACAATTTTTACGATCTCCTTGCCATTCGGAAAGCAATTCGATCTGAATCTCTTCGATGGAAATTGTATTGTTGAGTCCAGAGAAAAAATTCAACGTTCTAGTTAATTTTTAAATAATTTTCTTCCATCGAATATTCATTTTTTAAATTTTTAATTAATTTGATTTTTAATTGACTGGGGAATTAAGAAAGATAGTAATTTAATCGGTTGTTCCTCGATGGGAACGAAAAGTTGATGGGAATGCAAAATAATCGTGTCAAAATTTATCCCTTCATTTATTTTTTATTCAAAGAAAATTGAATTTTTCATAAGAATCGAAATTTTTTTTTGAAAAAGTCGAAATTCGATTTTGAGGATTCCGGGTCTGAAGATTTTTTGCTCTGAGAGTGACGTATCGTCGATGCTGCTGATATTCTTGAGCTTTTTCCTTGTCATACATTTATGCATGTCGTACGAACGTAGCTGGGTCGACGGTCCATGAGCTTTTTCATATTTCAAACATTTTACAGGATGACGCATGTGCTTGGCAAGTTTTACGAAGCTACTTGCTCTTCTGTATTTCCCTGATGTATTCTCGAGTTTTTACACACACATTTGTAAAGATATATTCATGTGTTACATTGGATAGATATGCAGGAACATGGAGCTTGCGAATGGTATTTGGTAGAGACACTCGACCTTGTCTCGACTCTAAGTTTTTCTCCTTTTTTTTTGTTCAAGGTGCTCCTATTTCCTGACGAGGGTTGGGCAAGAAGCGCGAGTAGTTCCTACTGGACTCTGACACCGTTTTGGTGGAGCAGGAGTCGGTGCAAAGTGGTGGAGGTTGCTGGAACCAGGAGGTAAGATTGTAGCAAGATAAAATGTGTAAAAAGTGAGAACAAGATGGTCAGTGGAGATTCGAGGCTTTGCCAGCACTTGATCAAACTGCAATGAACACTTGGAGCTCTTTTGTTCGTGGTGTGACATTCGGGATGATAATTTTAACGGAATTTCGAAAGTTGAGGTTTTTTTTAATGAATTATTATCGAAATTTGGAAAATTGAGGTTTTTTCGTGAATTGGTTACGGAATTTCGAAAATAGAGGTTTTTGGAGGAACTCTCGTAAGTTTTTTCGGACTAATTGAAAAAATAAATAATGGGCTTGTCTCGTCGTGATAATTAAACATTCTTGGTGAGCGAAATGATCGACGTAGATTTTGGAGAACCCTTCAGTCTGTCTCTGTAAGGACTGACGTATAGATGCTCGGTATGGCATTAGGGATGATAATTTTAATGAGGAAAACCAAATTTTCTGTGCAAATATTACAATGGCAAGAAGGAAAATGGTGAAGAAAAATAAAGGGAGAGAAAGCAGCGGGAATGTGGTGGAACTCGTAAAATGTGAACTCTTCAAGTTCTCTCGGTGTGTCATGGCTCAGGGCAACAATGTGGAAAATGTAATGGCAGGGAGTTCTGTACATTTTGCCTCAAATAATATATATGACGTTGTTATAACAGTCTCGCTGTTGTAGCGTGCGAGTTTTACTTTCATGAGAACGATTCGTGTCGTGAAACTAATGGGGTCAGACCGAATAGCCACTGGAATAGAAACTGTCTTTGTGTCCGAGTCCATGCAGGTGTGAATGGCAAACGAACATTGTTACACCGGTTCAGAGGTATGGCTTGGCTTTCAGTCCTCTTGGATGTAGTTGGACATTTCTGGCAGTCGCCAGCCACCCCTAAAACACCCTGCGTTGTACGTGCACTGTATATTCAACCGAACGTGGTCTGAACACTCTTCTCCCTTCGTGCCACCATGGCCGGGTCTCCATCCTTTGGTGTTGCTCGAAATTATAAAATTCTTGATGACTTAGGATAGTGTTGATAGATCTGAGACGTTTGGTTGGAACTGCATTGATGGTGGGTTGGCAGAATGACGTGCTGAATTCCAAAATGCTGACCTGAGTATATGAAAAAGTTGATAAATAGGGTATACCTTGAGGGGAAGTTGGATTGTTGGTGTCTCGTTGAATTTTATGTGGAGTCCATTTGATTGAGTGGTTGAAACTGTGAAGGCGACATGAAATCTTGAGTTGATGATACGTTTTCCAATCAAACTGCCTTCCACTTGGGCGTCATTCGGTTTGAAGGGTTCAGGTGGGTCGAGATTGTTGATTGATCCATCAGGGAACGACCACGTTCTGGTCCGGAGTAATGGAGTTCGATAAAGCGGATATCCAGCAGAGTACTGCGAATCTTTTTGGTACGGGAGGTTCTGCAGATATTTCGATAGGCGCTTCAGAACCGCAGGAAGCGATAGGGCCATATAGGAAGCAGGTTATATCGTATGCCACGGTCTCCTGGCCTCCGCATCCATTCGTGGTAATGTGTCCCTCGATGACGATATGCCTCGGTTGCGGTAAGGTTGAATTTAATTCGAGGTACATGTGATATCGAACCCACAGACTCACTTCCATTGTAATGTCCATTCTTGAGCCTTTCTTCCCTCGACCCGATGGGGATCAAGAATTTTCCGATTGTTGGCCACGTGTCTGTTGTCCATGGAAGGAACACGTATCTGAAACCTGAGATTTGCCACTTCCAGGGGTCCTTCTATGGTAGGCCAGGAGTGGACCACTATGGAGGTAGTCACTGTTGATACATTCCGGCCAGAAGATCATGATGGCTGGGATTGGATGAAGCAAGATGAAGTTGAGAGCATGTCACATGGATAGTTTTCCAAGTACCTTGAATGCGACACGTCGATCAAGAGATGTCATCAGGCCTTTGTGGCACACAGTCACGTTGAAGGTGAAACAATAGAAACTACATGTCCTCCAAGTTCTGCACCGTCTATTTTGTCCAAGTGGTTATTAGAGGAGTATCCTGGTCAAAGTAGCCACACCTCGTAACGGAATGATTGGATGTACGTGAGTTAGGAAAAGCAAGGGGTCCCATGTGTCCCTTGATTCGGAAGCTGCTCAGTCGTAATAGCAATCTTTGATGACATCCAATATAGGGAGGTCTCTGATAAAGCAACTATTTCGACTTGGGGACTATGAGAATTCTAGTTTTCATGCACCTTCGGCGTGCGGAACGTGCCTATTTCGATCGGAAGACTTCTGTATCGCTACGATATCAAATGATCCTTAACTATTTACGAGCTTCTTCCCTCGTTCCCTCTGTGCCCATTTATCCTGCGGCAAAAGCGGTTTGCATTGAATTCCAGGCACGCTATACCAATTCAGTGGGTAATGTTGGGTCGTAACATTTCGTTCAGTTGCTCTAAGAACTTCTGTGCACAACACCCCCTGGAATATTCGTTATCAGGTGACTCGTATGCTTTGAGGCTTCTCTCGATCGTGCCGTTTTCATAGTCGAAAATATCCGTTCACGTGTCCTTCCGGAACATCTATAAACGTATATGTTAGCTCGAGGAGTCTTGGTCACGCGGATCCAGACTGCGGGTTAGCCATGTCGTGGCGTCGAGTAATCGCCGGCAAGGCGATGATTTCCTTGATCCTCGTCGAACCAAGAGCACGGAAAGGTCTGGATCGTTTTCACTGGGGACAACTTTCGGCAGAGTTTCAATTCAGCTAGCTCGCTCTTATTCGTTATCCGTCCAAATGTAGAGAGCAAGCATCTTCGCCACGTACTCTGGCACAAATCTCCTCGCGTAACCGGAACTCATCCAACTTCTGAAGGTCACAAAGGGGGTCGCTTTTCAAGCAGAGCACATGAGCAAAGGCCACCATTACGTGCCATTGCGTTGGACCAGTAAACGTTGATCCTTTTGTCTCCCGGTGAATCCTGCATGATCCACTAACGGCGCTGGGTCTGCGGGGAATGATAACGACTGCCAATTTTGTACTTGACGAGTTCCTCACATACTTCTACAAACGCTATACAGATTCATATGGAACCTGGACCATCCTATCCTTTCGCTACCTGAACGTTCTACTTCAGCGCCTCGTTTCAAATCCTTTTCTGCGAAGGTGTCAATTCCCTTCCGAGTAGCAATCAGCTACCCGGTCTGATTGCTGCTTCAACGAGCCACCCAGGGATTCCCCATCTTTGGGCATGAATTGCTCCCATGTATACGCTTTTCTGATTGAAGAGCAAGATGACTCCTTATCGCTGAAGTCATATCGCTGAATTTCCACTTCTATCCACATGCCATCCCTAGCTTTTACCTTGAATGCTGCAGGAATTTCAACTCCGTTTAAAAAAGACAATTTTAAAAGTGCTGACTCGTGGTATTACTAGTCATTGTTGGGTGGCATGTTCTGATGAGCAAAGAACAACATGCCTGGGGCTCGAATTCCATATGGCACGAGGGGTTGCTAACGACTCTTGGTAGACCTCCCCAACTGGTTTAGCTGTAGAGGTGGAAGCACGAGTCTGCTGAAACGTTGTTCGGTTTAGAAACAGTCTGTGTTTGCAGGAGTCATTGGGTGGATGACGTAACGCAGCTTTTCCGCTCCCTTCCCACATCCAATGTCTTGCAGAATTTATTGCCTTCAGGGTTTCCTCTTCTGTTATCCGTTTTTTTTTCTGGCTCGTGTCGTTTTATTATTCAGCCTTCTAGGCCAAAGCTCCTCTTGCAGGTCCACGTGACAACTCCCAGTTATTCCGAGCTTCATTATCATAACTTGACTGGCTGTTTGTCGTGTCGGTGACAGAGAACGAAATGACTGGCGAGTGGACAAGTTGACGAAATTTCAATTAACTCGTAAACTCTGGTCCATCGGAGATTTTCAACAGTTCCTGATAAAATGGAATATTTTACGGAACAATAGCGCAAGCCTCTTTCAATTTAATTCTCCCTCTTGTTATACAAACGTACGAATAGAGCTCGCGAGAGCCAATCACTGAATCGTTGAGCCGTGGCGATCCGATGAACTCAGCCAAAACGAAACGCTGGAATAATTAATAGATTGTCCGATTCGTCGAATAACCGGAGGATAATTATTATCCGGTTTATGGACAAAAGACAAACCAACACAATTTATCGATATTCAGTCTTTTCAGGAATTCATTAATCACGCCGACCCCTGCCAAATTGATAAATACATCCTCCATTATTGCACTACCTGGCCGATCATTTTATCGAATTCTCATTCTACCCCCCATTCAATCTCCCAAAGTTCTGAATTACCTGGGTGTCCACCTGAGAGAGATTGATCATTGACACAGAACAAAGAGTTTTGTCAAAGCCAACAACGTTGACGATCCACATACAAAATGTCTTAGACACCATCACTTTAATTCAGATCCCCCTAATGACGACACGACATAAAAAAGGGGATGCCCGCAGATGATGATGTTCATCTAATTCAGTGTCAAATGCGTCACGAATCCCTTAAGGGTATGCCAAGCAAAAAAGTGGAGAGGAAAGTGCATAAAATGTTGAGAATATTTTATTTACACTCTCGCTTTCCGGAGCTCATCTCTTTTCTGCAGCGTGAGATGTTAAGATGAAATCATGTCTCGTTAAAAGGAACGCTTCGTTAAGCGGAAACGTTATCGTCGTTTTATTCGCCAAGAGTCACCTTGACACGAGTCGAGAAGCGCCTCAAGTCGTTTCCTCATTCGTGATACGTAAACACATAGAGATACATATTCGGGGGGTATATTTAATGAGTCTCCTTGAGCGAGGGGTTGGTTTACTTAAGCGTCAAATATATGTATGTATTTGAATATATATGGATATAGGAGTGAACCCTTAACGGTGGCGTGAACTCTTATTTGGCTCGGTCGCCTTGCTGAAAAGGTGAAAACTGAGAGGAGTGACAGCTTTTGGTACAGCACTTCTAGTAGCGAACTGTAAGATGAGACAAAGAGGCATCAAGCAGTTGGATTCTCGTCTCCTCTCTGGGAAAAGCTTACCACAACGAAGAAACCTCTTGGCTTCTCTTTTCAGGCGGCTGAGCCAGTCGTGTGAACTTGTTCACTGCACCGCCCAACCAAGGAAGTGAGCCTCTCATCACTTTCACCCATTTAAACCTCCATTCCCAACAACCAGGATATCGCGAATGACTTCAGGTTGCAGTCTGCAATAGTAGGAAGTATACCCCTTTAGAATTTTTACTTGTGACCTCCCTGAATGCATGGATATTCATGGGAAAGTGGTTTGAAGGAACGGGTCACTCAGCTTTAAGGTCTTGCACCAACTGCATTAAGGGGTCCCATCATTTGGGCACTAAATTCATCAAATTGATGTTTTTGCACTGATCCACGGCAATCAACGGAGTAAACCGTATTTTCCTTCATTCATAATAGTCCTGGCTTATGATTTCATGCAGCCTGAGGATGTGCTCCACACAATAACTGCAGAAACTGTCAGTAGGAACTGACAAATTGCAACGTCCTTGCTTTTTCTCGTTGCACATCGAAGTGCTTGTGCTTTACAGTAAAGTTTGGACACGTTCGTCGGTAGGAAACAAAAGGACGAAGTTCTCAGTCTTTTGTTTGTCAAACAAAGTTAATTAAGCTGTTGTATGCGTAAACAGGTTTATACGCAGTTTCAAGTTGGAGTAAAGAAAAGTCGTGAGCCAAGGAATTCGCCACGTTGAGCTTCGCGGTAAACGCTATTTTCCTTGCCATCCGCTGACGCACCAACGTTCATGGCTGCTTCTTCACCATGGGCTTTCGACTGCCGTGGATTAATTTTACAACGCGTCATGTAAGAACCGTGCGCTCAACACAGAACCTCCAGGCGTTAATGCACACGGGACAGAAGCTTTGGTTTTAATTTTAATGAATGGAAAGTCTCGGAAAAGCGTATGCCGGATAAACCCATTACCGCATGAACTTTTCCGCTACTCTCTCAAGCCACACACTTTTCCTCCGACTTTCCAGTCTCTTTCGACTCGAACAAATAAAATTTAACGCCATGAGGAATAAAAACGCTGCACGGCTCATTAACTTCGATCTTTTTCGGACTCATTTTCTATTCAATTTGGAAAAATAAGAAAAATTTGAAAAAATGCAAATTTTCCTCGTTACGAACATTTTGGTTTTTAAAATTTTTTATAAAATTTTTCATTTTTCTTTCTTTTTACTGAGTGCTCCTCAAACGCCAGAAGCTTTCACGATAACAATTAATTGGCATGTAAAGAGATTTTTTTTTGCTTCTTCCCTTTTAACCGCAAGAGGGAAAAGCACGGTGCAAGAGACGACGACGGGAGTTATGAGTCAAAGGGATTCTCTATATAACAGGGGCAGTAAAATTTGCGAAGCTCCACGGGAGCAAAGCATCGCGGGGATTCACGCTCGCACACTTCAATGCTAAAACGATTAAACTTTTAATGATGGTCGTTACCGGTTTGAAGTTCCCTCCGAATAAGCCCTAGTCAACTCTTTCTCTTCCGCTTCTTCATGTTGCTGCTATAGTCGAGAGTTAAAGACGGAAAATTCATTTTTAACTGCCGGGGTATGAATTATTCAACGAAATTCCAAAAATCGAGGTTTTTTCATGAATTATTTACAAAATTTCCAAAATCGAGGGTTTTTCATGAATTATTTACGAAATTTTGGAAATCGAGATTTCTTCATGAATTATTTACGGAATTTCGACAATCGGGATTTTTTCATTGATTATTAACAGAATTTTCGAAAATCAAGCTTTTTTCTTTATGAATTGTTAACGAAATTTGGAAAATCGCGGTTTTTTTGATGAATTATTAAGAGAATTTCGAAAATCGAGATTTTTTTTGACGAATTATTAACGGAATTTCGAAAATCGAGGTTTTTTCACGAATTATTAACAATATTTCGGAAATCGAAGTTTTTTGAGGGATTTTTCGTAACTTTTTTCGAACTAATCAACAAAATTAGTAATGAGCTTGTCTCATGAAGATAATTAAACATTTCTATTATTATTTTTTTTCGATTTTTAATGCACCTTCGGGTGCAATGATGGATGTAGAATTTGGCGGTCTCTTTAGTCTGTTTCCGGAAGCAGTGACGTGTAGATACTCGTCTCACGTTGCTTGGTCACGAATAGCAATTAAATTATCACGGGAACTTGAGCTGCTCGGGACTGGAGGTATGAAATTCATCGGGCAAGACTCTTGATCATTCTTTGAGAGTTAATGTTCCGGAACGGAGAAAAATGAGGGGATGAATAAACTGGGATTGAAGTTTGCGAGTCTAAAATTTGATTTTATTAGTATCGAAAGTCGAGATGAAAATTTGATAATTATCCTGGCAAATAGTTGCGCTTTGATGAACTATTTTTAATTATATTTGGTGAAGCTCGGACGAGGGAGTTTAATTCAAATTTTTTCCTTGAGGGAGATTAAGCCATGAATTCAGGTCAATTAAGTGCTGCAAGTTGTGAAGAGTTGGTGGAAAAATGTTTGGTCGAGAGATTGGTGAGAAATTGAATTGAATGAAAAATAGCGACGTGCACTTTTATTTTGCATCATTAATTTCGATGCAAATGAGCTTTTTGCTTTGGAGCTAAAAAAAAAGTTGAACGAAATTGAATTAATTGAAAAATCAATGAAAAAGTTAAAGCGAAATAAAAAAGGAGAGTGGAATGGAATCCAGCAGGACATCTCGTGCAATTACAAAAGCTTCGTAATTGGAAGCTTTTCTTCGTGTTCAACGAGTCGTCCATGCCTGCACGATTTTTTACACGTGCTCGCGTTGCTCGCGGCAGTTGATTTCAAAAAATATCAAAGCTCGACACGAGCTATAAAGCTCCACTCGGTAACACACAATGCGGTCGAACGGGATAACAATGCTTGAGAGTTGAAAAAAAATATTTATAATTAACGAGGGCTCGCGTAGCCACTCCTCCCATTGCGTTATGTGGAACGTAATAATTTCTCATTATTTATCGGCCAACCAGACCCCCCCTCCAATCCACGCTTTTTAATCCATCACACAAGAGCTTAATGCACCATGACATCTGGCTAAAGTCGACCATTGTGTGAAAAAGTAATGACGATAGAAAATGAGAGAAAGAGGAAAAGTTGCTCAAGCTTACACAAAGCTCGGTGGACGCTCGGCCCTGCAAACTGCATGCATATGCATCCACTTTTCCTTTCGTACAATAGGAATTATCTCCACCCTCGTATACACCTTTTGAATGCATACACTGCGAGCTTATAGCCGAAAGCTTGAGAGAATAAACAGAAACAAAAAAAAAAAACATCGATGAACCAAAAAAATATTGTTTTCTGTGATTTTTTCTTTTAATTATTTTTAGCTGGTGAATTCTCTGATTGGATGAAAAAATTCGAGCAGACAGTTCCGGCCAACGATGGGGAAGTGGGAGAATTTTTTTCGTAGAGAAAAAAAATGATCGCGACCCCTTGAAAAATTCGAGAGAGTAAAATTTTGGAAACTCGATTCTGGACACAATTTTTTTTTTTTACGAGTCGTTTGTCGAGAACATAAAATTGTAGAGAATTCTTGGATAAAAGCCCCTGGATGGAGTAAGGAAGTAATTTAAAAAGCTGCAGCTTAGAAGATCGTTGGCAAGCTCGAAGATATTCGGTACGTTATCTTGTCCTTCGCACGAACTCCTTCGATTCTTCCAACACGCTTGATCCAATAACTCGAGCAGCATCCTTGATGAGCCTGTGAGAGCATCTACGAGACTCGAATAGAGCAACAGCGTTACAGACTTTGCTGTATATTACGTAACGTGAAAATAACTTCGATCTTATCCACAATCTCGTTTGTATGCAATTTTTGTTTTTTTTTTTTCGTGTGACGCGATGTGAAAAATGAATTTTTGGATGAGAAGTAAAAAAAAAAATTGATGTGACATCGTGAAGAAAGGGAGAACGAATTATAACAAAGGAAAACATGAAGAAATGCCTCTGGTTATTGTGGGAGATGAAAAAATATGAAGGAGACCCCTTAAATGTCCCTTAAGCCAAAATTTTGGGAGCTCGGAATTCTTGGAAGGAAAAGAAACGAGTCTCAAAGGTGGAATGCTATAGTGTTGATTAACAGTCGCCTGAATATCTCGTTTTCGAAATCCCGGGTGCAACTAAATTCATGGAGAATCTTGGGCGTCGAAGAGCCATACAGTAGTTAGAGTCCGTGTTAGGGCAGACCACGAGCTAGCAGCTCGATCTAACTCACTCCTGTAATTGCACTCTAGTGTGGTGGTAGTGGCTGTGAGTATCCTCAGGGAGTCTCTTAACAAACCACGGACTAACGTAGTCTCGTGAATTTTGGGAGAAACAAGAGTTACGTGTATAACTCCGATTTCTCGAGGCACAAGAGAGGGAGAGAGAGAAAGAAAGTGGCATTAAAGTCTCGAGAGAATTGGAACGTCGACGCAATTGAGTTGGCACAAAGTTATCAACAGGATTGAAGCCAGATCAAATGCGCAATTAAGTTGATCGAATTCCAAACGAATTAACATGAATATCATTTGAATAATGAGTCTGGCAGTTAGGGGGTAACTTTTTGAAGAGGAAAGTCCTTACGCAAGTTGTTCTACGACAAAGCGTTGCTGAGTTATCGAGAAAAATGACCGGCAGCCAATGGGCTCGCCGCGTCGATGCGAATGGGCGTGGCGCGCGGACCTCGTCCATTGGCTCCCATTAAATGTTCGATATCTCAGAAACGGTGCATCGTAGACAAAAATTTCTAAAGACTTTTCTTTTCGAAATCGCACGTTCTACGTGCTCACCAATCCCTAAAGATAACTCGCATGAAGAGTTGTGTTTGCTCCTGAAGGGAATACGGCGTCGAGAGACATTTCGGCCGGGGCTTCCAGTGGAGTGGACCGCACATTTGTCAGCGTTTAATCGTAGCAAGCTTGTGTAGGAAGCCCCAAGCTCATGGAATCGTAAACGCAGCGAGAGAGCCGTATACCGGAGGCAGGGGAGCAAAATCTCTTGTGCCGGTTGAAGTCACGGTTCGAGGATCTTTGGTGGTTTCTGGCATGAACCGTTGTAATTGAAGCTGCGATAGGTCGCATGTCAAGTGTGTGTATCGACAGTGAGAAGGAGAAAGTGCGTTTGTTGGGGATGCAATAAATAATCAAAATTGAAAGTTACGCCTGTATGATTCTGAGCACAGATGCATATGTTGATATTCCGGGGGTAGTCGGTCTTTAGGGTTAGTTTGTACATACATTGCATACATGCAGAAACACATAGCCACTGAACCGTGTGTTAGCCTCCAGCTAGTGTCGGTCGAGCCGTCGTTTCGTAGGTGCTCATTTCCCTCTGGGGCATACAAAATTATTGCGAAATAACTCCCCCTCTCTTTTTTCGAGCGACGTCATTGCTATTTTTGTCATTATTTTTTATTTTTTATTATTCCTCTTGTTATTTTGTTATTATTTTTGTTATTTTATTGTTATATTCATTATTCTGTTATTATTTACATTATCTTGTTATTCCTTTTGCTATTTTGTTATTATTTTCTTTATTTTGTCATATATTTTGATATTCTGTTATTATTTTTGTTATATTGTTATTATTGTGTTATTATTCTTGTTATCTTGTTATTATTCTTGTTATTTTGTTGATTTTTTTAAATACTCTTTGTTTGGGTTTGTTTGTGTTATTGTATTTTACATTTTTTTCTTTTGCTGTATGGTTTTCTTTATGCCTCTCTCTCTCTCTCTCCCCCCCTCTCTCTCTCTCTCTCTCTCTCTCTCTCTCTCTCTATCTCCCCCCCTCTCTTTCTCTCTGCCTCTAGTGGATGTGGGGAAGCAATAGGTAGTTTCACTTATTTGTAGCCAGCAAATAAGCCCTTCTCTTCATATAGAGGAGATATATAGGTTGTCTTTCCATGTTTAGTTAAGAGTAACACCACTAGATGGAGCTGTAGTGAATTTACGTGGGGAATGTAGCATACGTGGCAAGCTGAATGGCTCTCGTGAGCCTGAGTTATCAGCAAAATGTTATGAGGTTTATTTTAGCCGATGGGGAGCATGAGCAAGCGAGAGGGAATAAAGGCCCACAAATTCGCAGTCATATTGTTCGCTCCACTGATCCTTCAATTACGTATACAAATCCTGTGCTGCGGCATGCTAAATATACATACGGGAATAAAATTCATTTTAATTAACCAAATGTACGCCTTGGGCGGACCAAATTCGCTTGTTTTATTAATTTCACTCTAACATTATTCTTCAATCGCTACCTAAACAAAATATCCTTGTTTGTTCATGCCATAATCCACTTTTCTTTTCATATTCAGTTATCAACATGTGTTCTCATTTCAACAACAATACTGGGCTCGCTTTGTTGCATTTTTCGAGTCGCTAGTTTTTTGTTCATCATTACTATTTAATGCAACGAGGCGATTTTCATGGGTCGGCGTAACCTGGCGTTGAAAACGATCCTTTTACATTGGATTTAATTTTTTTTTTCAATGATTTTCAATTATTTTTCATTATTTTCCATTATTTGTCGTTATTTTTAATTTTTTCATTTTTCTTTTCAATTTGTTTAGCGAAATAGAAAGATTCTCCGAGTCCCTGTGTCATTTTCTCGATCGAACTGGCAAAAAGTTGGAAAAAACCAAATTTCGCAGGAATTTTTAAAAAGGAAGCGACTGCTCGACTTCAAAACGAAAAAAAAATCCAAATTTTTGAAAATCATGCCTCAGTTCGAGAGGTTTTTAGAATTTTTTCAATGCGCTGATCTGATAAGGAATAATGAAATATGTAGGGAATTAATTATTCGTTGACCCTCATAAGGTCGTCTCGAAGAATAAATTCTCTCCAGACACAAAATCCACGTTTTTTAAATTTAAAAAATTGTGCTAACCCCAATGAACTTGATTATAATTTTCCCGCCCCTGATTGTCTGATTGCAGGTACAGCACACAAGCGAAAATGGTCGACACGGGTACGGGGACTCTCTACATCATTGGATCATTCAAGAGGATGACTGTTGACCCAGATTTCAAAGTGAGTTTAAAAATTTCAAAGATTAACATAAAAAATGAAGAAAAAAAAACGTAATTTTTCGCGATAAAAAAAATTCCTCGCACTTTCTCATCATGAAAAAAATCCTTCCTAATTTTATTCTCCTTTTTTCATTGATACAAAAAAAATAGTTTTTTCTTCTTATTATTATTGTTGTTGTTATTATTCGTTAATCAATTCAAATTAGGATTAAATTTTCATTTCAAATTTGAATGAAACTTCAAATTAAAATTCAAATTTGAATCAAAATTCAAATTAAAATTCAAATTTGAATAAAAATTAAACTTCAAATTAAAATTCAAATTTGAATCAAAATTCAAATTCAAATTCAAATTCGAATAAAAATTAAACTTCAAATTGAAATTCGAAATAAAATTAAAATTAAAATTAAAATTAAAATTAAAATGAAAATGATTTATTAGCAAATAAAATGAAAAAAAAAGTTTTAATTAGATTTTTTTTCGTAATTGCCGTTTTATTATTTTTTCAATGGAAAAAATCAGTCATAATTGATTTTAGACTCAGGTCCCAGTAGAATAATGAAAAATGTTGGAAAAATCGGTCGTCCGGACATTATTGACGAAGGTTGTATGAAAAAAAATGGCCAACAGTTGAAAGTGGCGAAAATGTTGTCACGTGAAATTTAGTGGACGAAGAAAATGCATTGTTCGGTGAAGGCAGAGGAGAGGCTGTTGTTGCTCGACATTCCTGACGGAACGCGACGTATATTTATAGGGATAAGGGGTGGAACAGGATTTTACGAGAGCACTAAAATGCGCGGGAACAGCGGGCGTCGTCCTTGTCGTCTCGTCTGTTTAGCCGGAGAACCTCGCGCCCGCCGAACAGCTCAGCTCACCTAAATTCTCTGCTCCCACTATTTTTCGCTCTATTTCATTCTCTCATTGTGCAAGCTCTTGCCGCCGTATGTGCTTTGCCTCGAAACTCCACTCGTACATGCGTCCCGTGACCTCCTATTCCGAACAACGCCGCTATAGTCGCCAAAACCCTCCACACGCTTATGTAAATATCGGCTGCCAACGGACAAATAGACGTGACCCGCGTTTCTTTCCACATTAACCCATAAAAGTTACGCCTTTTTTCTCACCCGAATACCCAACGAACGGGAGCAGGACGAGAGGATTCGCGAATCTGGGCTGCGAGTTTCTGAGTTGAAAAAAAAACAAAAAGGAAAAGAAAAGTTTAAATTTATCGATGATAATTGTTTTTTTTTTTTATACTCGTGCGATAGATTGGATGGAAATTCCTTCGAATTTTTGTTCTTTATTTGTTTTTTTCCGAATTTTTTTTTTTTTTTCTCAATTTTTGTTTGTTGTTCGATTTTTCTTGAGCTTCTATTTTTTTAGTGAATTTTATTTTTTTTTCAATTTTAATCGAATTTCTATTGAATTTTTATTTTCGATTCAATTTTTCTTCAATAATTTTTTTATTAGGGAGAGAAGTTGACATTTCTAGCTCCATGCGGATCGACTAATTGTGACATTTTTTCATTTTTTTTAATCCCGCGCCATGGATTCGATAAAAAAATTTCTTTTTACTGAAAAAAATTGGGGAATTTGTTGTTTTTCGAGTAATTTTTATTTTTCTGGGCAAAAATAACGACGATCTTGTGAATTTTTTGGTGAAATTCGACGCACAATGTTGCGATCGGAAAATCGGGGAAAAATATAAAAATAATGGAATGGATCGCAAATAATGCCAAATTTTCTTCGTCGAGAATTTTCGGGCAGAATTTCTTCTCGCGAACATTAAGCTCGTATATTCACGAACAACACATGTTCTCGTCTGCATTATATATCTCGAATGTTTACCTGGTACGTGTAGACACACGCGTACACGAATATGTAGCCATGCACGAGTTTCGCTATGTACTTTAAACTTCATATCGTGCAGTTACCTTTTCACTGTGTACGTGTGTGCCTACGTGTATGGGCGCAGTGTAGATTATTCGTTGAAGGATCCTGTCGAGGGTTGTACACATTACGTGTAATAAGTGCATAAGCACCGGGATCACAAGTATGTGCTGCTACGTTTTCACGTTTTCAACTACTGGTCGATCTCAATTTACAACGTTTTTTCACATTTTTGGGACCTTTTTTTAAAATACGTAATTATTACGATTTTTACGGGACACCGCGAGCGTTTCACCCTTATTTTTATTCTTATATGGACAATTTTCATTTTCAGTCCTATTTTTATTCAATTTAATGGACTTTTCGTATTTTTTTAATCCTGATGAATTTAAAGAAAATTCTCATTCTATTGTTGAATGGAAAAGTTTTTATTCAATTTGGTGAAATTTTTAATCTCGTTGAATTTCTATTTTTTATTTATTTTTTCTTGAATTTTCATTTTTTGTTCAATTTTTTTTTCTGTTGCTTGTCCAATTTTCTTTTGAATTTTCATTCCATTTTTCTTGAATTCCTATTTTCTGTTCCATTTTCCTTAAATTTCCATTTTTTGTTAAATTTTCTCGAATTTTCATTTCATTCTTCGTGAATTTCAATTTTTTATCCAATTTTTTTCGGATTTCCATTTTTTGTTCAATTTTTCGGGAATTTCAATAAAATTTGTATTTTTCATTCATTTTTTCTTGAATTTCAATTCGATTTCTCTCGAGTTTCTATTTTCAATTGAATTTTTTTGGAATTTTTGTTTCTTGTTCGATTCATTTCGAGTTTTTATATTCTCAGTTAATATTTTTTCCATTTTTATTATCCATTCAATTTTTGAATGAATTTTTATTTTTCTCTCATTTAATTGGTCAATTTTACGCTAAATTTTCATGGTCATGGGAATTTGGATCAATGGATCAGGGTGTCAGGGGATAAGGGATGGGGGATGAGGGATTTATTAAGCAAAGGAGAAATAATCGTAAATTGTTTTTTTGACAGTTGTATTTGACATCGAACGTCTCGTCGAGTGACTTCAACATGGGCTACAGCATGACAGGTACACTCGAACGAGGCTGCAAAAAAACCAACACATTTCAGATGACGCATTTTGCAGTGATACGAAGGCGCGACTACGAGAAAGCCTATGAGGATCCAAATCCCACCTAGTGTCCGTCCCCACCCGCACTCTCTGAGTGCGGGGATTACGAGCACTACACGTAGGCTGTGTCTTCAATTTCCATCTCAACATTTATCGTCTCTCTTCTGCTCAACATTTATTTTTATCATTTATAAAATCGTTGCTCACGTTATTTATCGTACGGGACTCGAGTCCGCGATGTTTCGATGCTTCAGCGACGAAAAACACGAGACGAAATCGTTGTGGAGAAAAAAAAATCACTGGCTGAGAATTAATTAATTAATTATCTTAGAATTTAAAAAATAACGAAAAAAAATGAAGATTTTTTTTGTTTTTAGTCCGAAAAATCGACCGTGGAAACGCCGAAATGTTTCGAAAATCAAAGAACGCATCGTCTGACGTAAAATAATTTTCAAAATGCATGAAAAATCAAAAATCAACATATCCGAGAAAATTATTTTGTTATTATTTATTTTTATAAATAATAATAAAATTATTATTCCTTTTATGTTCGCTGCGATTGTCAGGAAGGAAAATGAATTTTCTCGGTCAGTCACGTCTCCGGTCTTGCTCGTTGCTGACACTCGAGAAAATTCCTGACTATCGTTATATCGTCCCGAATCGAGACGATAAGGTCGAGGGAGGCTGACAACTCGTGGCCCCTTAATCATCGTCCACTCCTCCACGATCTGTCATCCTCTCGATTATTTACCCCAATCATCCCCCCCTCTCGGTCCCAGGTCGATCGCCTGGAGTTTTCAACGAGTCGATTTTTCGTCACTACATTCTCGATCTAAATTTCGTTCCCTATGCAGACACGAGACTCACGTGGAGTTGGAACAAAAAAAAACAATGGGAGAAAAAAAAATGGAAAGAAAAACATTTGAGAAATCGAAGGATTTGAGTTGATTTTTTTTGTCACTGCGCAAATGACGCATTTTAGTCGATAGTAGAATGCAGAAGAAGATAAAAATAAAATAGTCTGATATTGATGATTTATCTGGTCTCGAGAAACGAGAGAAAAAAAAAAAAAACTTTAACGAGTCCGAGACACCCCAGCAGCTACCGAGCCAAACGTCCATTGATAGTCTCTAATTAGACGGAATAAATGATCGAATTGTTAAGGTGGATTTAAATTATTGTAAATGCCCGAGTGTGTAAAAATTGAAACGTGCGAGTGTGTCTGTGCGAACGAAAAATTGTAGTGAAAAAAAAACAAATTGAAGGAGAGAAAAAAATGAGCTCAAGGAGCACAATTACCTAAGGAGCCAGGGACGGGCGAAAAGTATACAAAAAAGTGATTGAAACTTAACCAAAGTATTAGCACGTAAGGGAGAGCCAGGCATTTTTTCCATTTATTTTAATTCGCGATTGAACGATGAAAAAATGAAAAAATGAAAAAATGAAAAAATGCGTGGGAAAAAAGGGGGAAATCCTGGCCGGTAATTATATCATCAATAATTATGATAATCAACTCGAAAATAATTTAATCTTAAGGGAGCAGACGCCAAGAGCTTTTTTATAGTAAAACGTCGAAAATACTACGTGCAGTTCTTCTTAGGCGCCTGCTACGTCATGCTTCTTCGTCGATCAATCAACCTTCGACGAAATATCGTGTTAAAGTAAATAACATTACAAATTACTCAACGTGCACTCGATAATTTATTTTTGCTAATGTGTAGAAATTTTCGCGCTTTTTTCGCGCCAACAATATCAAAGATTAACGTGTAGGAATGTGGAAAGGCCCCAATCAGACTCCGCGAAATATTGCTCGATGGAAATTCCATTTTTTGTCATTAAAAAATCGTAAAAATCAATTCACTCATTTTTTTTAAATCAAATTTTCCGAAATTTTGAAATTTTTTCAAAATTTATTTAATTTGCACAATTCGTCTCCGTGGGAGCTGGAAGTTGAATTTTCTAAGCTGCAAGCTCAACCAACTCCCCGGGTTATTTAAAATTTCACAACTTCACGGAATAGTATTTTTTTTTAATTTTTGGTTCGAAATTTTTTTTATTTTCCTCTCTCAATAAAATGTGCCAATAAAATCCAATAAAATCCATTTTGGACTGCCCCAAATTTACGCAAAAATCGCTTTTCCATTAAAAAAACAATCCATAGCCATTGATCGTCCAATAAAATGAGTAGATAAATCGTATTTTCTAAAATGCTCAACAGCCGAAGCAAAAAAGAGAAAAAAAATGCATAAAATTTTTTTTTTTCCAATTCCAAAAGCGATTTTTCGTAAAAACTGTGTCAAAAAATTCGACTATTCTAGTTTTTCAATAGAAAAAATAAAAATCGAACGACTACCTTAATTTCGAACAATGTTTACGAAAAAAAAACATCAAATTTTTTTCTCATCACCAAAAATTTAATTCTATCTCATGAAAAAAAAAAATTCGTCAAATTTTCGGTCGATTCAGGTCGAAACATCAAGACGAAGCGATATTTTTTTTTTTTTTTTCCTGTAAAAATCGCAGTTTGAAAATATTTCCTGGGAAGAGCGTCGAATAAGTTTAGCGTTAGTCGTCGCAGTAGTGAAAATAAATGTGGATTCGCGGTACAGGGTTTGAGGGGGAGCCTCGACGAGATCGATCTCTAATAAAATAAATGTGATGCAACGATCGGCCCCGAGGCCTAATCCTATGTATATTGTGAGAAGAATATTGGAGGGAGGAATGAAAGGAAAAAAAAAAAACAGAAAAAAATGATAAATTATTTTTGTCTCCGAAGCGAGTGCGTGCGTTAAAAATGATCGAGAGAGATCGATCTCGAGGGGAAAGGGAAACTCAAGGGGGAAAAGATCTGTCAAAATTTTGAGCCATTTTCGCGAATCTACGAAGTTTGTGTCATACTTTAAAATCTCTCGTGGATCTTTAATTAACGAATCGTTAGCGATAATGAAAAAGTAATTAAAATTATTACGGTATTTAGATGAATTATCTGTCGATGTTTAGAAATCTCCGTGTCAAGCTTCGAACTCACGAACTTTCTAGTCTCCTCGTCGAATGAAAAAAAAAATTTAATCGATTTTTTTTATCGCTTCTTTTTTTTATCGAAATTAAAATTTTCGTTTCGGGGCCGGAATAATTGAATTTGGAAAAAAAAAATGCACTCAATCTCGAGCGGAAATCAAATTTTCACCTTCGTGACTGGCCATTACGTGATTTTGATGAAATTCAATTTTTTTCATCACGTTTTTTCAATCGGAATGCTAATTTTTCCTTCAGAGCCCGAAATAATTGAATTTTTTTGAATAAAATCCACCCAATTTCGAGGGAATATGAAATTTTCATCATTGTGACTGGCCATTACGTGATTCCCATCAAATTCGATTTTCCAATCCCGTTTTCTCGATCGGAATGCAAATTTTTCGTTCGGGGGCCGAAATAATTGCATTTTTTCCGAAAAAATCCACTCAATTTTGAGCAAAAATAAAATTTTCGTTTTTGTGACCGGTCCTTACATAATTCCCATCAAATTCAATTTTTCAATCACGTTTTTTCGATCGGAAAGAAAATTTTCGTTCGGGGGCCGAAATAATTGAATTTTTTCCGAAAATATCCACTCAATTTCGAGCGAAAATGAAATTTTCGCCTTTGTCCCTTCGATCGGTTGCTTGCCGGGGAATAATTGGACGGAATTTGAATTTTATCGTCGCCGTAATTGCTCCGCGACTAGCCATTACGCGATTTCCATTAAATTCAATTTTTTCGATCGACCTTTTCGTGTTTTTTTTTTTTTTTGCACATTCCCCATATTATCTCCGGCGTTTTTTTTTTTGCCAGGATTTATGCTCGATCTTCTCACATTTTCACGAGTATTTTCTTTGCCGTATAGTCGATCGTAATACCGCAAATTGCACCACTAATGGTCACGTCAGAAATTGTCTCTCTCTCTCTCTCTCTCTCTCTCTCTCTCTC
>JAPYYS010001592.1:0-17277 GCA_030522525.1 Campopleginae sp. 14b
GCACACTTTCTTAATGGCACAATTGTCGCGTTTGCCATGCGATCAAATTTTAAGGATTCCGACAAAATTCAACGAAAAATATCGGTCGAGTGAATGACCGATATAATAAAATAATCAACAAACACAGTGAATTGCACGTCAAAAGAAAGAATGTGGAACGAAAGAGAAAATACAGAAAAGAAAAAACCTCAAAAGCACAAACAGCAGAATGTAAAAAAAAAATTCGACGCTCGATTCGGTGAGAAAAAGAAAAACGTACAGACCTTGAGTGTTCGATCACGAGACATCATTCGAGAAGCTCCAAGAGCAGCATCTGGGACACGGTCACTCTGACTTTTTTTCATCACCAATTGATCTCCTCACCTTTTTTTCTTCAACAACGACGCCTTTTTGGGACTCGCTTCGCATTAAGTTTCATTTATCCAACACCCACATGCGATCTTATCGGAAAACGAACTCTAGTCTATACAGCCTGCTTTTTTATTTTTCAATTTACCAATTTTTTTTTGTTTTTCATGCGTCGAGTTATTCCTTAATATGACGTCATACATCGTTGCGGCTCCGGCGTTGATTGAAGTTTTCTATTTTTGTATTAAAAAGTATGTTATTCAAATCAGCATTCCCATGAGTTCGACGCTATATATAAAAAAAATCCTATCTGCGCAGTTTAAAATGAGAATTCACAGTGTATGTGAACAAGTGCGTCAAGGAAAATGACAAGTTATGAGTGGCCGGGACTACGAAAGTGCGAAATTGAGTTTAACTTGATAATTTCATGACAGCAATGAGATAAATCCTACGCACTGTAGATTTTCTCGGATGAGAGAGGTTTTGATCGAAACTCCGCAACTGAAACGAGATATGGCCTTAACCGTCCACCCGCTGCATCGGGAGCTCGAATCCGCGTGGGACAAATTCGAGCATGCTCGTCGACCGAATGCAAAATTGTTTGCAAACTCTCTAACGCTATTGAGATGCGCCAGTTCCGTCAGACGCGATGAAAACGAAGTAACCAAATGAGATTGTCGCAGAAGACGTTAATTACGGTACAGCAATGTTTAGCAGCTAATTAACGAGCTCCAGAATAAATTCGAATTATTCCAGCATCTCCGTTCAACGTGTGATCTTTCTCGTTCCATTGTAACGACGTCGAGAAAGACATAGGTCATAAGAACTGGGAAAACATTCAGAGAATCGCGAAGAGACTTACTAGGACGATGTCGAAGTTTGCAACGTTGGAATGCAACGACATTCTATTTTTTTTTCTTGAGAAAAACTCATGATTCTTATCAAATATTTCATCAGGAAAATAAAGCAATATTTTTCGAGGAGCCAAAGAGAAAATCGGCACAAAAATATGACTCTGATATTTGCAACGTTGGGTCATCGAGCGTTGGTCAAGGCGATATTTTTACCAGATGAGAAAAAATAAGTAAATGTCAATATGAAGGGCACGTGCAGTATCTCGATACGATTTCTCGACCACAGTCCCTAGTGAACTTATCATCAATGAAAGAAGCCGATTGGAGCCACTGTCGACCGAGAATAAAAACGCTTTTCTATCGTCTGACAATACACCGAAATGAATATCGAATGAGTATATGAAAGTAGAAACGATTCGCTTGAAAAGAAGCCGTCAAATGAATGTCCGGAGTGATACAGGCGTGGCGATAGTTTGATCGATATTCCACGAGTTTATCGTGATCAAGATTGATGCGAGAATGAATAACTGCAGGAAGGTTATCGTCGTTGCTCCTGGAATCAAGGATTTGGATTCTATCCGGAACGGAAACTCTTTCTAAAGGAAATTTTTGTTCGAATCATTTTCTTGAATCGTCGTAATTGAGAATTTATTGATTAAAATTCATAGATGACGTTTTTTTGTATTTTGCTCCATAAATCATACACTTTTTCTAACAATCTGTTGAGCAGGAGAGGCTTATCGTAATTGTAAGGAAGGAAACGTGCACAGGTGAAAAAAAATATAATTTTTTAAACGGAGCCTGATCGTTAAATACATTAGAAATAAATTTAATGCAATTCTGGGCTTGCGCATAATTTGTAGATGTTCGATTCACTCTACACATTATAAATTCTACGAAGATCGATTAATGTGCGTTGAATATTCATCAATGAAAGGTTTTAACGACAGACGCGTGACCCAAATATGGAAACGATCAATTCCAATATTCTATTCGAAAGCTCTTTCATCTGCAAACATAAGAAAAACAAGTAGAAAAAAATATATCAGGAAAAAACTCGTCCTTCAGAATTTTTCATGTTTTTATGGAAACGATGATTACTGCGACGAATGCGAACGTCACTAGGCGTCTGCATTATTTTCCTTTTGCCAGGTGAATATTCTTCTCCATGTTGGACCGAGTTTTAATAATTTTTTTTTACAAATTTAGTCAACAATTCATTTTTTTAATATCAAAAATCGTTGCTTTATGGTTGCCATAAGATAAATGATCCCAAAAGTTATAATTCCTACGCCCAACTCATTCCCACATTCTCATTAAGTAATCCCTCAAGTTATTAAGCTCCTGTACGTTCGAGGGTGGATTGGTATGACAACAGGTCCTATTGACCAAGAAAAACAGAGATTTGGAAAGCCATCAACAGACGAATGCAGAATTTCAGGAGGTCATGATCCCATTGACAATTTTCGAGCAACTCGTGTGAGAAAATTCGACAAGGATTCGCCAGCAATCGGGCTAAGCCTAAAACGATCCATACAACGAGTTGGAAACAATTACTCGAGCCTCTGAATTCAAAAATCCCTTGAAAAAGTCAGTCCGATGGGATAACATTTTTTAATTGAGTAAACAATTCAATGAGGAATTGTTTAAGATAGTAACTTTTTAATGACAATATTGACTCAAGTTTCCGAGCAAGAAATGTCGTTTTCAGATAGAACTTAATAAGCGATATTTGGCTTGCTCGCATACAATAAATATTGAGTGGTCCCCTCGAAGATTCCATTGGCTGAGAGAAGCGAGTGGATATTCTCGGAATAACAAAAAAATAACGAGTGACAGGGGGCGATTGAAAAATTTGTTGAAAAATATTTGGTCCCTGTGACAAGTGGGAAGATGTGAAAGTAGAAATGCCTCCAAAAGAATGAAGCCAAGTATGGAGAGGGTGGAAAAAATAAATCTCCAGAAAAAGGTCTTTCCGCGCGTGTTTGTGTGTGTTTTTCCTATTCCCAGAAATAAATCTCGCGTGATGTGTGCTTACGAACGGCAAACCCGAAATCTTTATCAGAACAAGCCTTCGCGATAGGGTGACATTTTTTTTATTCCCTTCTCGCGACCGACTGTTTCGATCCTTCACAGCAGTGCCCTAATAAATCTTATAAATCAGCCAGCGAATTCGTACACGGACAAAAAGAATCCAACGAGAAGAATAACGAAAAAAATAAATAAAAATTAATTAACGAATGGCAAAGAATAAACAGGAGGATCGAAATGACCGTTCGTGCTATTTGCTTCTCAAAAATTATCAAATGAAAGAGCGAAAACGTGCTCAACAAAAATTATTTAAATTGGAGAGACCATCGAATTGCACAGCAGTCCGGAACCAAAATTAATCTTACCCCATCCTTTATGACAAAAATAAAAGAATTTAAAAAAAATCTGATAAAAAAAAAACAGTACAGAGACAAAATCTGCTATCGGAACCGTAAAAAAGAGGGAAAGATGTGTCGAAATCACAGCCTCCGGTTACGCCACGAAGATCGAAGTTTTCCAGAAACTTTTGCTTACGAATTCTGCGTGGTTTTTTTTTTTGTTTCATTTTATCTCTTTCCCGCGTGTGTTCTTACGGGAGGATACAAACCGATGTTAACAGCATCTTATATATGTCAGGATGAGGGTCCAGATTTAGATTCAACGATACAGAATGAATTCGGTTTATCCATATGATATAAAATGTACATACGATCTATGTAAATGTACATACACACATGTGACCGTATATACTTCAACCAATTCTCCATTCTTTTTGTTTTTTTTATTCCTTCGCGGTTTTTATAGTCTGTCCCTGACCCTATTGGACTCAAGGAAAATTATGGCGTATCCTATTGCGAGACACTGAGCATCTGTATCATTTTTTCTTTTATTCCGATATTATCGCATGTACCGGAGGCTTAAATCGTCACTTTATGATGAAATTTGAAAACCCGATAACGTGGCAGCCTCAAAGAACGCAAAAAGACTGACCGAGAGTGTGGGAAATTTATTAAATTGAATGGAAATATTCATTTTTCAATTATTTCTGAATTCTTTTGTTTTCGGTGAGCTTCGAGGATTTTTCGTAATAATCGTGTCCATGGTTTTTCGACGGAACTTAAAAAAAGCCGAGTCTATAAAAAATCGACTGTTACCGTTTTCGACGTGAGGAATATGACGAAGATTTTCGGGCGATTAAATTTTGATAAATTCGAATTGATTATTGATTGGGGGAGCGATAACAAGAAACTGGGTTAAATGTTCGGCTCGTTTTGTAAAGCTTTGCAATATACGTTAGAGATAGGTCTTGGGAGATAGTAATTCTAAACAAGGGGGATCAACCTTCGAAAAGCCTTTGGTAAGGGAGAACCTCGTCCGCAAGGGTAAACACGAAGATTGAAGACATTATTTGATCCGTAAAATTCCAGCCTAAATCGAACTATTCCTCGATTAAACTTTTTATATCAAGAAAAATGGTGCATGACGCAGAAATAAATAGGATTAAAGGATAACTATTTTTTTTCTTCCAGGATTCATGATCGAAATGAACTTTTCGCCAAAGTTTTAAAAACTTTATCGACACGCTTTCCGAGAAGAAAAAAATGAAAAAAAGTTGACTAGTTCAACGGGGGGGTTTGTTTAATTGATTTTTCTATAGGGTGGGCATAAAATTTCCAGTGAAAAGTCTGCTGTGGAATCGATAGTCGCACGTGCATAATACGAGTTATAAATCCAGGTTGCGGACACATCCAGTAAGCTGGGGGGAGCACAATAAAGAGAAGCCGTAGGGAATAATAATATATATTGTGCATGGGAGATGTGATAGAAAGTGGCAATCTTGTGAAGTCATTCAACGCTTTTAGATAATGTTAGAAGTATGAGAAAGAAACCTCGCAATGCCAAAAGCTTTCTTCTCCGATCTGAGGAAAGAAAAAATTTCCAAAAGCAATGGATAGAGTGACTCCACGTTTCCCGAGCAGTCCTTCCAACTTTGTTCACCCCTCGAATTTTCAATATTTGATCCAAATGACTTTAACTTGCCGAAATGCAAAACAAATTGGCTTTTCATATCGTTTATGAAATAGCTTGGTTTTATTTATTTTTTATTTGTATATTAATCTTTGTCGGTGTGGAAACCAATGAAAAAGAATCACGAGGCTTTCAAATTATCTGCTCAAAATTTCTCTCGCGCAGCTTGCGCGAAACATTGGAAAAATTGATAAAAACGAATCATCGAATATCAATAATGTATAATTAATCGATCAATCAATTTTATCTTATTCCTGTTTCTTAAACAATTTCAATTATTTATTTATTTGGATAATTAATTGATCATAGTTTAGTTAGTTTATATTTTTTAATACTTGGCGTCGAGCCGCTGCCGCGTTTCTTGATATTTATATATTTTTATATTTTATATATTTAGTTTATTTATAATTCATTTGATCATTAGTGATTAAAATAATAATACTAATTCGAATAAGAATCATTTCAAATATCGATTATTAATTATCGATTTAATTAATCAATCATTAATTAATTAGTTTCATTAATGAATTAATTAATTATTTAAATTAATGAATTAATTATCAATAAATGCCAATAAAATTTCATTATTCATTTATTATTATCATGCGTTTGTTGTTATTTTTCTAGCAAGCATTGATGCGACGATTAGGACCAAACTCTCATGCATTTACAATGGAAATTCCGTCCGTGGTGCCACCGTCAGTTCGATTGCTTCCGGCTAAAGAATACAACGGTGCCCCGATCGGTACGAGTTACGATGTCAAAGCTCACGTTGGTAAGACAAAGAACGTAATTCTGCGGCGCTGATAGGTAATGATGAACTAAATTCATTGAAACGAACGGAGCTCGCTCTCGCACTAAATTAGCAAATTAATCTCACGCAGCACAAAAGCGTTTGTTTATTTTTCTAGACTACAGTTCGTATAATTAGCTGTAGCAGGAGGCACGTTAATTACAAGTCGAATTGGAACCGAAAACAGCGTTAATCGTATCATAGAATTTCAATGAAGATACGAAATGGTATGAGAATGAAAAATGGCGCAATTTCCGGTGCACGTCCGTTCGGTATTGTGTCGGTAAAAAGTAAATCCGGAACAGCGAGCTTTTCATTACTGCACAAGCGAATGAACGATTTAGCAAAAACTTCGGAATTCAGTTTAAATCCATTAGTTGAATGCACCAAACGTAATCCATTGTTTTTCATACCGCACTATTAAGAGCTGAGCGTTTGTCTATCCGCATTTAAAAAAAGGAGCAGATTGAGCTTTCGGGGAATCCCAAGAAGCCTCATTGATTTTTTGGTAAAAAGTTGGGCAAGATAAAATGATGAACGAAGAAGAAAATCATCGAACGAGAACGTACACGATATGGGAGAGTCAGATTGATGGATGGGCTGTTAGCACGCGAGCCAAAAGCATGAAGGCGATTATAGGATAACGAGCAACTTTGGAAATTCATTCTTTCGCTCGTGTAGAAGGAGCTTCGAGAATAAAGCAACCTGCTGCTTCACGATGCTTTTTCCACTTTTTTCCATTTTTTTATTTTTTTTCCACTAAGTCTAGACCCATCCCCCTTTTGCCAATGCAATTCCACACTTCAACCCACGCGAGAGCTTTCAATATTGACTCTTTCTCTTACTCGAACTCACTCGCGTTTTCCATTCAGGTATTCTTTATGAAATATGTATCAAAAAATACGGACTGATGTTCGTTCTCGAATGCACCATCGCGAACACGCAACGTATTTTTCTTTTCTGAGAGGAAAAAAAATGAGCGTATTGAGAAACGGAGCTTCGGGCTCACCAACGAAAAAAGTAGGGAAAAATGCTTTTTTGAAAAATATCGACACTCCGTTGAATACGATCGACTCAACTTTTTAAACAATACGATAGAAAAAATCGTCCAACGTTTTTTTGGCTCTCGGTAGAGTTGAGACAAAATTTTTTTCACTGCTTCATCGAAAGGCCCGAGAATGTAGGTAATAATATAATTGGTGTGTGTCCGCACGAAACTGGGCGGAAGAATAATGGGTTCAGCCCGTCGGAGACGTTGTAGAGACAGTGATAACGGGCTAGCAAAAAAAAAGGCGAATAATTAATATTTTAATCAAAGCAGAGTGTACCCTCGCCCATATCGGTTTCCTGATCGAAACGTGATCCATTAAAATACGTCGCCAGACGATCAAATTAAAGTTTGGTTTGGGTTCATCGGAGCGACGAATGGAAACGAAAAGTGAAGATGAAACGAAACAAAATTTCACGTTTTTCAATGGTTTTTTTTTTTTTTTTTTTCAAGGCGTAGTACGAAATGGATCGTTTATGAGTTTGTAAAAACTGTTGTAATGTCTCGGTGACTGTTTCATCGTTAATTGCCGGCGAGTAACGAGTTCGCCGTCGCACAAAGGCAGTACGACGTGCGTAAAGTCCGATTGTATTTATCCGAGAACCTAACGTTGACAATTGGATCGTACTGGAGAGTAGTCAACGCGAAATTGATTTTTCGACGTTTGGCGATGGGGAGAGTAGACAAACAAACGAACAGCGAGTATCGGAGAATTCGATGAAATCCTCGCTCGGATATTTGCGTCGTCAACTTTATCGGAAAAACAATTGTTAATCGGGACTGTTTCTATTTCGTTTTATCCCAGCGGACAGGGTGGACGAAAAATTGCACAGAAACACAACAGTGCGGATGGGCATCAGGGTTATTCAAAGAACAAGCCCTCCTCCAATGCCTGCCAACATTTTATACACAGTACCGACACAAGTGTCCAATCTACAAGAACGAACGATGCTGCAAACCACGCGGATAATGGACGCCGAAAATGAGACCGAGGAACAGCCCCGTAAGTTATTTGAGCTTTGGCCTCGTGGTGGCTCACTCATGACGTTATTTTCCGAACATTTTTCGAAACCTTCGGACTGCAGTTCTTTTCTTGTCTCAAAAAAATTCAATTATGAATTCTATTTTTTTTTTTTTTTCGTCTTTCAATTAATGTTCACGGAGATCGGAGATCAAGGGAAATTGTTAATTTTCTTGTTATCAATAAAAATATTTTAAAATCCCTCAAAGGATACCGACGAGCATTGTATGCTTGGCTCCATCGCTCAAGGGCGCTTCTAAATCCATTGAGCAATTATTTCCTGAACTATCGTTTTACCAACGAAAGGGAATAAAAAATGAACAGAAATTTTTTCATTAAAACTTATAACGTTTTTGTGTATTTTGTAGCGAATTAAGGAGCTGGGCTTTGTTTGTTGTTGGAGTTAGCAGCGTGTTTCTGAAGTCTGATTCCATTTAGTTCGCTCATGCGCATTGTTATAAATGCAGAACAAATTTTCGCGGGATTAAAACGAAGCGTAGTGGAGCATTTCGCGATGTAAAGCCCGTTTGATTATTAATTCTTCGCGTTTTCACAGACTAACGTGTAATCTCTGGCAAGAGCTGCTGACGCACTGAGGAAACAGTTTATTTATAATGAAAAAAAAATATTTAGTTGGTTCTTTTACTCAAACATTCATTAACTGTTACAAAATGTGTTAATGGTGAAAAAATATCTTTGTTATCACGATCGAATTTCATAGGCATAGCATTTCCTTGAAGATAATGATTTTTTCGATCGTTTTTATTTCCCTTAACTCAGTAGATGTTCATGACCATCAAACTCATTTGCTATCGAGAAAGGTTACGTTTTATCTAATAGCTCATTTCTTAACTATTAACAAATGTTTATTTCAGACAATCGCGAGAGGCTCATATAAATGATTCATAAACTGTCAAAAAACATTTATTTCGCCGTATCCAACTGTACATTTGTTAACAGTTACCAAATCCTGGTACATGTAAATAAATCGTTTTCTCAGTGCGTACGTGCATCACAATGCAAACGTGTTAATGCTTCGATGTATGTGTAAATTTGTTGAGATATGTAAACGAGACTGAATCTTCCAGAGCCGGTGCCACCGAATGCCGCAATGGAAAAGCCGTTTCTACTTAGCGGGGGATCAGTCAGACTAGAAGCGTGTCTAGACCAAGCTATCTATGGGCACGGCGATACGATAACGGTGCACGTAAACGTCGCGAACGACAGTCACAAATCCGTCAAAAGATTGCAGGTACGTGTAGGAGAAACTTTGGTCGACATTAAAATTAGCGGCGACTCATGATTGTACGAAATTTTCAATCCGATCGAAAATGGCGTTGGAAAAAATGGTAAACGATATCGACGTAATTAGGGGGATAATGATTAATCAGCGTTTCTTGGGGCTTGAGAAAAAATTAACGAAAATTATAATTCAATGGGCACGCGAGTAGACTGTGGAAAAAAAAAATACGACTGGAAGGTTCGTGGGGCTAAACTGACTTAGCCAAAGTGAAAGTGATCGAGCACGTAGCAATTTAACCCAAAGCTATCTTTTCGGAAGCCTCTTCGCGATCAAGCCCGGGCCAGTTGAAAATTTCCGTATCCGAGAAGGAGCCCCAGCCGCTGAATACGAGCAACGTTCTCAAATATTCATGAAAGATTGCCGAGGCTTTTCGTAGCCCGAAGATTTAGGTCGATCCAACAATGTTACTGCTAACCTTTTTCCATTTCAACCCTATTTTCCCAGATCGAACAACTTTATCTCGAGCCGCGGGCGTTCCGAATTACACGCAAGTTGAACGACTTCGCTTTTTTTTCCTCTCTCGCTCGCGAGGCAAGGCAAAAAACTAAAATAAATTCGACGGACCATTCATTTGGAACACGTCCCAATGAAATATCATGAGGGACAGCCCGAAATGAGGGTTCCTACGAATGATCATTCAGCTAGAGGACTGAACCATTGCAAATCGAGCATAAAAACGAATCTCCTCAAATTTTACCTTATTTTGATTCTCAGCACGACGAAAATGAGGCAGAAATCGCCCCATGCCGAACGTAACACTCTTGTGGCTAATTCTGCCCAATATTTGGGGATTAAGATTCATTCCTACTCATTTCATGATACGATCAACCGAGATAATCGAAATCTAAAAACATGGAAGGAATTCGTACAAACATTAGCACTCGATAAATTTCCCTGAGAACTTTATTCGCACTGATGGAAAATAAAAACGAAAATTACGCACAAAAACGTGATATTTCAAAATTACCAAAAACGCAATTGGGAAAATCGTCTCTAATATTATTAAATTATTGCGGCCCGAAATAAATCCTCAATTTAAGGGACACCATTTTTTTTCGCACACCGAGAAAAAAGTTTATTTCTAATAAAGAAATATATTTAGTTGTTATTTTTACTCAAACATTCATCACCTGTTACAAAATTTGTTAATCGTCCAAAAATATCTTTGCTATGACAACCAAATTTCATAGGCAGAGCATTTCCTTGAAGATAATGATTTGTTCGATCACATTTCCCTCAACTCACTTAATGTTTGTGGTCATCAAATTCATTTACTATCAACAAAGGTTACGTTTTATCAAATGATTCATTTATCAACTATTAACAAATTTTTATTCCAGACAAAATCGAGAGGCTCAAATAAATGATTCATCAAATCTTCAAAAACATTTATTTCGCTCTATCCAACTTTACATTTGTTAGCAGTTAACGAATCCTAGTACATATTAATAAATCGTGTTCTCTCAGTGCACTGTACGCCTCACCATGCGGACTAAGGTGAATTTTTTTCTCTTCATTCAGCTCCAGATTCGTAGAACAAAATTCGTATATTCGAGAGCTGAAAAAGCTTAGCGATCGACCCCGATACAAATTGATAGGGTCTCGCTACAGGCTCAATAAACATTGATCAGTGACCCAATTTTGAGAGGACTCACAGTTAACTATCGAGTCACTAGTTCGGTGCCTTAGTTTTCCAATGTTAAGGAGGATCGTTAAAGCCAATTGGTTCGACAAACATTGACGAACGTCAAGAACTTCCAACTCATAGTTCCGATGTCGATTAAAACGAAAACACACCCAGCAATGTGGGTTCAGGACAAATTCGATGAGACGGCGTGTGCGAAATGAATTTTTCGAAATATTTAGAGAAATGAACGTGACGATGATTAAAATAATGAATGCCTATTAGATTCGTCGTATGAAAACGCTGATGGAGGGTTTTCGGTTGCAGGTGCTGGTGCTCCAGCACGTGGACGTGTGCATGTTCACGAGCGGCAAGTTCAAGAACGTGGTGGCAGTGGAATCGGAGAGAGATAGTTGCCCGATAGGTCCAGGCTCGAAATTATCGAAAAGCTATAATCTGCGACCGATAATGGGTTCGACAAAGAATTGGATAGCGCTGGAGGACAATTACACGAAAGCAGGAACGAGTCTTGCCTCGACGGTGGTTTGTACTGGCAACGGTGAAAAGAACAGGGATCCATTTGCAATCAACGTCTCGTACTACGTCAAGGTATTACCATTTTCTGCGATAAATTGTTTCTTAGAAAAATGCACTCGGCGAAGTAACTTAATGGTAATAAACGAGAGGAATTTTATTTAATAAGAAAGGACATGAAGTAACTAGGAAGGACTATTGTGTGTTAAGGTGAAGCTTTTAATTTCGCTAATGGGTGGCGTGGTATCGTTGAAGCTTCCTTTCACCCTGACGCACCGGAACACCGAGCCCGATCTAATCGGCTTGCCATCGCCGGTCCAAGACCATCGAGAAAAAGTTGAAATCGGAGTGGAGAATCCAACGGACAAAGGAAACGGTTCGGTCTCAACTGCAACGACCAACGACGACAAGGACGATAGTAAATCGCTAATAAGTGTGACTAAGAAGAAACTTCGAGATCAAATGGCAAACGTTGATCTAATAGAACACAGCGACGAGCCGGAAAGTGCCTGAGAGGAGGTCGGGGTTCACGTCGAGGTACCCCGAGCGGCAACCAATCAGCGAAACACCCCAATCGTTGAAATTACTAAAATCATTAAAAATACTAACAACCGTCATTGCAGAGATGGTTTTAGCATACAACGAGCCTGTTGTTGCTTCAGAAGAGCCTCCTAGTGAAGGACACTCATTGCCAGGAGCCTCGACTGAGGATCAACAATAAAATCACTCTTCTCGTCGTCCTTTTCATTTTCTCGATAAGAATAAATCCAAAATTATGATCGTCCATTTCGTCAAGAGACAAAGAATTAAATAAAAAAAAAAAAAAAAAAAACAACCGATCTCGTCGCATATACGGAAAAATCTCAAAAAATTCGATTACATTTCCCTTAGACAAAAACTCCAAGGAATAAAATTACAGCATATTTTCTACAGACAATTTTTGACGAAAAAAATTTTGTTCCAAAAAAGAAAATGAAATTTGTGTAAATTTTGAAAAAAACTCAACAATTCGATTTTCCATGATTTTTTTTTCCTTCGTCGGAAATCAGAGTTCGGAAAATTTCAAGTTTAATTATCAAGACTCGATATCACGTTCACTTGATCCATCGAGAGCAAACGAAGAAATCGATCCAATCAAAAGTTTTATGTCACCTGAAAGTGAGAAGAGAAAAAGCTCCGTTTCATAATAAGCGACGAGGCGTTTCTCGACGTCGTTGGACGACGAAGAATGTCAATTTGTTTTGTAAAAATAAAAAATCAAAAGCTGTCATGTAACGAAAAAAAAATGCGAGGAGGATCCATAAAAAAATTGTGATTACGCGGATCTCCCTGGCGTAAAAGGCACAAACGTGGAGAAAAAAAAGTTTAATTGAAAAAACTACCTCTCACTATTTTTGGACTCTCGAGTGGTCGAGCAGCACAATGTGAAATTTGTTTATTCGCCAAATAGGCGATAAACCGTTGTCTATGATTCAAAGTAACCTTCAAATTTGACGAACCAAAGAAATGAATGGACTGCATCTACTTTCTAAATTAAAAACTGCCAGGCCAACGTTTGATAACAGGAGGAAAATGGAAATTCAGGAGGATTTTATTATCGTGTAATTATTGTGAAAATAATGTCGGGCTGGGGGCAACTCCGAGTCAAAATTTTCATGATTTTCTTTTTTTTTCTCAAGATCTCGGTCAGTCTGTTCGCCAAACAGTTAGATTGTAAATACCACGTGAATATCGATATTTATATAAATGTGTAACATACGAAAAACAACAATAACATACGGAGGCAAAATTTATTTATTTATTCAAACGCCACGTCGGAGAACCAAGAGAAACAAACAAAAATCTTGCACCGGGCCAAACTATATATTCTCATATCAAACGAGCTCGTCATTAAATTTCTCAGATCCATACAACTTTCCTTAAAAACATTAACGCACAGCAACTATTTTCTGGCTTCAATTTCAACAGCAATCATCCACCTGCCGATTGCCTAACAATTATATTTTTGCGAGACTGAAAAAAAGACAATGCTGTAAATTTATCATCGAAAGCCTACACTAATGGAGTTATGTAACATTATCAAAATAAAGATAAATTGAATGTATCGATTAGAATTTTTATTTTACGACCCAGAACTGTCCAGCTTTGGTGGGAGAAGCGATCAGAGTAGTGAGAAATATTGCGAGGAGCATGGTGAGTCGATAAATTATTATTTTTCTCTACCAGATTTGGAAATAAAAATTATTCTTCGAGAAATCTCAATCAGACGAAAAATTAATGACTTTTACGAAATTTCCATTCAAATTGCGAAAAAGATCCGTGACGCCGTCGAGTTGACAACTTGGAACGTCGCGAATGTCGTAAAAGGGAGAATAACGTCCGCGAGTACTGTCAAGGTCATGGGAATGAGAGTCCGAGTCGAGCTGGTGGTTCGGCTGGAGTTAGGACGACCTACGAGCTCAATTGTTTTCATTCGGTCGAGAAAACGAATTTTTTCAAGGTTCCGAAATATTTCGAAAATCGATTCGATTTTTATTGATTTTCCGCGCAAATAATTTCGCGAGTGTTTATTATATCACGAAAGTTTTAGTTTACATTTTCTTCAACGTGCGTATCGTCGTCTGGTCGTGACCTTTCGTGGGGCAGTAAGAAAGGCAGCGAAAAAGAGGGTCGTAAATCGAGAGAGGCTGTTGTTTACACAGCCAATGTTGTTGGTTTTGCGTAACCGAAAGATCGAGGGGTCGTTCAAAGTTTTTTCCCTTGTTCAGATCCATTACGCGGAGACACGTGTGATGGATAGGTTTACATTACACGCATATTGTAAAACAGGCATTTGAAAAAAAAGTTTTTTTTTGTACTTACCATGCCAGGTGCATTTCGCGTAACCCCGAACGATAGGCTTGGACTGCTTGTTGACATCGTCGTGAACGTTGACGAGTATATACTTGAATATGCCATTTGCGTCGATGTCAACATCAGCTATTTTATCCAAGGGTGTTGCCATAGTGCCAAAGTTATAAACGCTTTTTTGTGTCACTAGAAAGATGAATTTATAAAAATGGTAGAACGAAATATTATGCTGTTATGGACGCATGAATCATTGATACGTGGGACCGGAAAAATGCATGCACTGTTAGAACTGATGATCATAACCTAAAATGCATTCCTCGAAATCGTTAGATCAGTTTCTGGAATTATTTCTCATGCCATTTATCGGGATCAATTAATTTTTCGAGGTTCGGATATTGAGGGAAGAATTGCGGCGATTGGTGACAGCTGAAATCGTCATTTATTTACCGGATCTAAGCGATCGTCTACTGAAGAGGAATAACACTTGTAAAGTCATGCAACACATTGGGATACTATTTTGTTGTTTACACGCGTTCGGGCTCATTCGGAAACGCTCGAGAAACAGCCGGTAGTCGTCGGAGGATAATAGTCATAGAAAAATGGGTAGGAGAAAGTCATCTCTGTCTCTGGTCAGTTTCGGTTTGGCGCTTTTTTGGAACGGGGAACACAGGAAGTGTCCGAATCTCTAGAACTATGCTCGGCGGCGGAGTATGCAGGAAAGACAGAAATCTACTTTCACAGCCTCCATCGAAAAGTCTTATCATACCGACAGTAAAGGTCAATCTTCATGAACTCATGCACCCTTATAACTGTCTAGTAACTATATAGTGAGATGTTTTTTTTTACGGTGGAAAGTTCGTTCTAGATCAGAATAACGTTGTAGATGATGACCAATTCATGCTATGGAATGCTGAACATATACTCTCGACTGGATGTGGAGAGCTTTGAGAGCTTTGGCATCAAAAAATGGTTATTGTCGATGATGACCAACATGTCACGCTATGAAATGCTGGAGAGCTCTGGCCTCTAACATTTACTCATATCTCTGCATTTTAGAGTAGATCCCACGCGGTCATTTTTACGTTGCACTACCGCAAAGGATCTTCTTGACCTACAAATGATCTTCCAACTGATCTACCTTACCATCTACCTGTGCACCGTCCTTACCAACTACTTACAACTAGAGGTCTCTGTAAACAACAAAACGTAGGAGTCACCTGCTTTCGTGGATGCCACAGATTGCCCTTGCGGTCGAGAAACGTTTTTCGGACTTTGAGAAAGTTCAGACATACTAGTCTCGTTTCCTATGATTGAGATTTCGTCAGTTGAGTTCGGTGTAATGAAGATTTCCAAAATAGCTATATAGTTTATATTTACCCGGCGGTAGGATTGTTACAGGTTCGTCGACTTTGTTGTCCCCCAATCCCCTTCTTTACCGATCGTGCGACAAGATGACATATATTGGATAACGAAATTTTTACGTTCTCTGTTCCGAACCCGCTCAAAGATCGATACACATTTTTCACGCAGCCGAAGGATAATAACCGATAAATTATTATTTTTATACTGGAACAATCGCATGAATCTCCGAGATATTAATAACATAAATAGTCGACGGAGACGCTACACATATATATATATTGATAAGCGTGCGAAGAGCACGAATTATTTTTAACCTACAATAGTGAAAAATACTTCGCGATGCACAAGTGTTTCATAAAAATTTGTTTATTTATCTATTCGCTAATATACACAGTTCTCTGTGTGTAAATATTCGATCGCAGTGCATCAATGTTTGTATTATTATCGGTGGAACCTTTGCACTTTGCAACTTGACAACCAGTCGCGAAAATTTCTTTCCGGCTTTCTTGTCTGTTGATAAGGAAATTCTACAGCGTAGAAACGGGAATAGCACATGTACCATAGGGTGGGCATTATTCGAGTTAAAATCTGGTTTTTGCCAGTCGATCCAGGAGACAAATTCAAGAGCTACCGGTGCATGATTTAAAAAAAAGGCATCACTGAGAATTTGCGAACTCGTTACTGACGATCTAACGTTTTAACAAAATTTTAAATCCAGGCACCGGGGTCGTGTAAAATATACAAAACGTGAGCTCCCGACAATCCGAGATATTATGCGAGATTTAAATTTTTTTCAGAAATCGAAAATAAAGCCGAATTCATCGATTTTGCTTGAAAACCTTAGGGCAAGAGTGTCCTCAGTCGATCCTGTCGATTTGAATGAAATCTATCAAAATTTGCGGATATTGAATCGAAAAAAAATGACGAGGCGTTATTTTATTTTTTTGAAAGAGCAAATGAAACATTTTCAGAGATTTTTCACGTCTGGCTGGAAGGAAAACCAGTTTGAGCGAGAAATAGCTGGATCATTATATCATTAATGATTTTCCTATTTCTTGCTCATAAGTGGGTTAAGATTGTTAAGAAAAAAACTGATTCCTCATTAGGTTGAACAAGGGGGCATTGTTTTAATAATCGTTGCCTGATAAGTATTGTTTTGTAGTCAGTTTCTCTTTCCTGCATTTTTCCATACGTGTCCTTTTGATTTGAGCGTTTTTTATAATTTTAAGAAATTTTCGTATGAATATTTTTCTGTTTTTTTTTTTTTTTTTCTTTTCGGAAAAACGTTCAACCGATCAGCATAAAATTTCCAGGAGGATTGACGACGTCGCTTGTCAAGTACATTGCCAGTGAGTAGCTAATTCGGCAAGAAATATCGTAAAAATAAAAAAAAAACATATCGAAGATCCGCAAGAGACACACATCGAATTGACCCGATTGGTTTTTTTTCTTCGCGTAATATAAATCGTGCAATATTAACC